>NW_021028183.1:0-45004 GCF_004153795.1 Camellia sinensis
AGAGAGTAGATGGGGAATATGTATCAAAATAGTCCAGACCTTCCTTTTGTCTGTAACCTTTAACAACAAGTCTTGCTTTATATTGTCAATTGAACCATCTGCCTTTTATTTTTCTCTTGAATATCTATTTATATCCAAGAGGTTTAGAACCTAGTGGAAGATCCACCAATTCCCAAGTATGATTTTGCATAATAGATTCAATTTCATTATTAACAGTCTCTTTCCACAAAGGTGCTTCAGACTCGTCCATTGCTCGCCTTAAAGCTTTGAGGTTCATTTTCTAACAAGTATGTCAGAAAATCTGAGCCAAAGGATTTTGATGTTCTCGCTCTCTTACTTCGTCTTGGTTCATCATTAGTTAAATCCTTTGGTCGAGACTATTACTAGTCTCTTGTGTTTGATGGTCATTAGTCTTGACTTTGTACAATCATAAGTTCTTTTCTGTGAACTTAATTCTTGTCCTTTCTTGTAAGGAAAGACATGTTCAAAAAACCAGCATTCCTTGACTCTATAATAGTGTTCACATTTATATCAGGTATTTCTGATTTATAAGTCAGAAACTGATATGCACTACTATTCTGAGCATAACCAATAAACACACAGTCTACTGTTTTTGTCCAATCTTAGTCTTTTTAGGAATAGGAACTTCAACTTTGCCAAACACCCCACACTTTTAAGTATTTTGTAGAAAGGTGGTCGACCTTCCACAATTCATAAGGAGTGCTATTGGTTTTCTTGTGGGGTATTCTATTAAGAACATAATTAGTAGACAATATTGCTTCCCCCCACAAGTTCTGTGGTAAACTTGAACTTAGTAACATGGCATTCATCATTTCTTTAAGGGTTGTATTCTTCCTTTCAGCAATTCCATTTTGCTGTGGAGAATAAGGGGCTGTCGTTTAGTGAATAATGCCATGTTGTGCACAAAATTCATTTAATGGTGCATCATATTCACTACCCCTATCACTTTTAACCATTTTAATGGTTTTACCAAGTTGATTTTCAACTTCTGTTTTGTAGAGTTTAAACATTTCTAAGGCTTCATCTTTACTTCTAAGTAAATAAACATAACAATATCTTGTGCAATCATCGATAAATGTTATGAAATACTTTTTGCCACCTCTAGTTTGAATAAACTTTAAATCACATACATCAGTGTGAATTAATTCTAGAGGTTCGGTTTTTCTTTCAACCGATTTAAATGGAGCCTTAGTTAGTTTCGCTTCTACACAAATTTCACATTTATGATTAGGGTTAATTTCAAACTTTGGTATATGATCTAAACCAATTAATCTACGCAAAGCATCAAAATTCACATGTCCTAATCTACTATGCCATAAATTTCACTCAAGAATATAAACAAAAGATATGTTATTCTTATTCATAGCAATTTTTGGTACACCTGTCATTACATTCAACTTAAAAAGACCATCACTCATGTATCCCTTACCAACATACATACCACTCTTTGTTAATACAAATTTATCAGACTCAAAGACAAGCCTAAAACCATTTTACTTAACAAAGAACCAGAAACTAAATTCTTCCGGATGTCAGGTACATGCAGTACGTTGTTGAGGGTCAGTTCTTTCCCTGATGTCATCTTCAAGATAACTTTTCCTTGTCCAGTCATAGTAGAAGTAGAAGAATTTCCCATGAAAAGTTGTTCACTATTTGCAGCCTCATTGTAGGTAGTGAACATCTTCTTGTCCGCACAAATGTGACGAGTTGCTCCAGTGTCAACCCACCACTCTTTGGGATTTCCAACCAAGTTAGCCTCAGACACCACAGCAGAAAGGTTGATGTCATTCACTCCATCAGAGATGTAATCCAATTCTGTTACATTGGCTTGATTGGTGGTCTTCTTACTTGTACTTCCATGATCCTTCTTAGGGCGGCGGCAGTCAGAAGCTCGATGTCCAGTTTTGCCACAGTTATCGCATTTTCCTTTGGACTTCTTGTTGCCATTGTTGTCGCCTTGTTTAGGACCATCTCCAGTAAACTTCCTCTTTTTGTTATGTGGTTTATGAACTCGTTCAACCACATTAGCCTTGGACTCAATGGGTTTTTTCCCATTCCTCTTTTCAGCCTTTCGGTTATCTTCCTCAATTCTTAATCTTACAATTAATTCATCCATAGTCATCTTTTTGCGTTTATGTTTTAAATAATTTTTGAAATCTTTCCAAGCCGGTGATAACTTTTCCACTGAAGCAGCGACTTGGAATGACTTGCTAAGAGACATACCTTTTGAATGAATATCATGCAAAATTATTTAAAAACTTTGAACTTGAGATATTACCGTTTGAGAGTCTACCATAACAAAATCCAAAAATTTACCGACGACAAATTTCTTAGTGCCGGCATCTTCTGTCTTGTATTTCTTCTCCAAAAAATCCCACAATTCTTTTGCTGTTTTCAGAGGACTGTATACATTATACAGCATATTGTCAAGGCCATTTAGGATGTAGTTTCTGCACAGGAAATCTGAATGTTTCCAAGCATCTACAGCGGCAACAACTTGCCGATCACTTTCACCCTCTTTAAGTGCTGGAACCTCTTCATGGAGAAATCGGACCAAATTTAGAGTCGTAAGATAGAACAGCATCTTCTGCTGCCATCTCTTAAACTTGGTACCATATTTTATTCACATTTCACCTCTTTTTTTTAAAATCTTTTCTCAAATTCTCTAACTAAACACAAAATAATACTACATGTATTAATTAATGTATCAATATATGTATGACATTATTATTAATTTCACGTATTATATAAATTATAATAAAAAATATCTAAAATTATATTACATTATCTGTTAATATTTCAATTGATATACCAGTCAATGCATATAATTTTATTTATGACCAAATCATACATTTCCCATATATTTCTACTACATTTAACACTCTGGTCCTATTTTGTTAGTCGTTTGTTTTTAAATATATATGTAATTATTATATTCAAATTAAATTTTAAAGAATTTATTTTTATTTTTAATTTTTAATATAATTATGACCATGAGAGATAATTTCAAAAAATTAAAAAAAAAATTCTTTAACTTTTAAAAAAATGACTAACATTTTTGAAACATTTCAAATAAAAATAAGAACCAAACAAAATAGGATGGACAGAGTAATAAATGCCAATGTAGAAAATTATATTTTTACATAAAATTCATACAAAAAAAATTGACAAAAATAATGTGAGGGAAAAAATGCACTTTTTTTTACTATTTTTAAATTTTCTTTTTAACTTGTGTTAAAACTTTTAAAAACCTTTTCACCATTGCAAAGTATTTTTTAACACATATATCAATATTAAATAGTATATTAACCAGAATTATTTGGTGATTTTAGGCCTAGTTTGGCTACTCTCAAAAAAGTGCACTTATTTCATCTTTTTATCTTTTTTGGGTCACATCAATCAACATCTCCTCTCTACTTTTTCTACACATAATACAAAAAAAGTCAAAAAGTACACTTATTTAGTCTTCCCAAACTACATTTAATACTTTACACTTTCCACGTTATAGTACTTGTCAGCTATCTTTTAAAAATCAATATAAAAGCAATTCACTATTTAAATTAGTAAGAAGGAGAATTTATTAGAAAATTCTCTTTCAAGTACTTGTCGAACAATTTTTACTGTATTTAAATAGATTAAATTCTGTTGTGTACAAAACAACAACAAGAATATAAAGAAATAAAGAAAAGGAGAGAATATGTTTGATTATAAAAATTAAACTCTAAATAATAAATAAATAATAAAATCACAGATTTTATTTTGTTACAAAAACAAAAAATAAAATCTAATTAAATAAACAAATAAAAACAGAATAAAATTAAACAACTTACTTGGTTAATTTATTTGAATAACTTTTCTGATCAAGTCCAGTGTTTAACACTGTGTCCTTAACACATATTCGTCCTCTCCACGGTACTTTCAGAATTTGGACGTCTATCTCCCAGGATAAAATGATCTTATCAACAAATAAAAGCAGCACTACAATTTAATCGTTCGTCGAACACACAAAGTGTTTAGAAATAAAATGCAGAAAAATGCAGAGATTTAAAGCATAGGATGGAGTACAAAAATTCGAGATTAATCCAAATGGGAGGCTAGTCTATTTATAGATGTAAATGTGGCTCTTGGTTTTGAATTTGAACAGGTATGAAACCTGTTAGTTTCGAATTTAAACAGATTTTGAATCTGTTGGGTTAATTCTGTTTGAAAACGGGAAGGGCCCTGTTTGGATGAACAGTAAATCCAAACCAGTTTAATTTGAATTCTGGATTTTATTTTAATAAAAAATAAAATTAAATTCAAATGTTTTTTACCCAAAAAGATTAATATCAAGCCGAACAAGCCCAACCCAACCACGCACCCACGCCCAGGCCCAGCCCGCCCAATTGGACGTACGATGGCGGTGGCGCGCGCGCGCGTGTGTGGTGATTTTTGGGTCCAATGGGTCTAGCCCATAACCTCTCCCTCTAAAACACTTGGGTACCCCTTGGGGCACACCCCAAGTATCTCACCCAAGCTTTATAAACCCTTTCAAAACTTCCCACCAAATCAATGTGGGACAAGCCAATTTACAACCTTAAGGAATTTCTACCAAAACTCTATTTCCATGGAGCACACTTTGGCTTCAATTTCCTATTCACTCAGTAATGGTTTTGAGCAACCAAATATACCACGTGAATCGCAACGCGGCATAGAACGCGTTACCACTTTGACCCGAGTAAATCGACGCTCGGGGCCCACCTAAAAAATAGACCAAACTTGAGAAAAAATTCTGGTTTTACCGAGAATTTTTTCTACCATTTCCAACAGTACTTGTATTCTAATTAATTCATAGCACATTTTTATATTTCAATAAGTCATATTATTTTGAACATTTGATTTATCAAATCATAATTATCATTTTAAAGATATTTTGGATTATTTTACCCTTATACATATTTTTTGAACCCTTAATAACTTGATAATATAAACAGTCACATTAAATAAATTTGATAGTGTGAATGCTCACATTACGGAACATTTCAATGTAAATATTAATACGCACTTTACCCTATTATTATTATGAGTATTTTGATAATTATGTCACTCATATAACTTACTGAAACATAAAAAAATAATTTAAACTAAATAAAATATAAATAAATTTAGAAAAATTTATAAATGAATGTCGCTAATAAAAGATGATTAGCCAAGAGTACAGCATTACCCTTTATGAATAATGAAATCCGTCGAATAGTGTGGGCTGTCACCATTATTCGCATAATGGGGCTAATTTTGGATTTAAATTTTATTTCGATAATTTGAATTATTTATATTTTAGAATATGTTAAATATAATATTTTTATAAAATTTTAAGTTGATTAAAAATTAACAGTCATATGCTCGAATCAAATTTATATTTAATTTAATATCTTCTAAAAATTGAATTGTTAAAATTATTAAAATAAGACACAAATTGAGTTCTATTATAAAAACACAACCACCACACTGCTTCCTTAAATGGTACAATAATAATAAATAAACTATTATAAATCAAAATAAGATAAATACTTTGAAAAAAAATCCAACGCATTTATGGATGTAACGGCTAGATTTTTAAAGCAGTCTCATTTTTTTTTTTTTTTTTTTTTTTTTTTTTTTTTTTTTTTAAAACGTTGAAATTTAACTAAAACGTTGAAAGAAGTACACCACTGCGAAGTACAACACCTACTACACATGAGATGTAAAAAACAAAAATGACAAATAGTAAATATACTTTCTGAAATTTAATTAAAACGTGAATTATTTTTTTGTGATTTTAAAAATTATATTCTATCTCTTGATATTTTTAATTTCATAAAAATTATCAGTTTTATTAATAAATCATCAAGTAATTATCAGTTTTTAATGATGTAAGAAATATGTTTCAATTAATAATTTAATTAATTTTATTATTATGTAGGAGAAGAATATAAATTTTATTTTTTTTAGTTGATTCTGTTAGATAAAAAATTTTAATAACGGAATATTTATAATTTTTTAAATTATAAGAGATAATCTGTATTTTAAACAAATCTCAAAAAATATATTTGTAATTTACCCAAACAAGAATGGAGAAATTGTGGACCATTATTTGCACTTTAGTACAAGAACTACTTGTAGGTGAAAGAAAAGGAAAAAAAAATACTAATATATGAGAGGTATAAGTATGTTTATAATATGGTACAAATAAAAGATTGTTAAAATGCAACTAGGTACAAATAAAAGAGTATAAGGGTTACACCTCCTCATATATTGATAATTATCTTCCCTTATTCCATCCGTACGTAGTTTCCTTTTAATAGTGGTGTAACTTCTCATTATGTATTAGAGTTGCATCACAATTTTTTTTTTTAATCCATAATGCAATAATTTCTCTATAATTTAACTTATTTATAATTTTTCCTAAAAAATTTAGTCCTTATCTAAATCAATAGCATAAAGTTAGTTACAATTCTCTCATATACAAGTCCAGATCCTCTACTAGATCCTCTACTTGCACTCTCTTTTTGTATTCCTATTTACAATGGTGGAAATGCACTTTAGGATGATCTAACGGTCTAGATCTGATTATTTAAAAAAAAAAAACATTTTTAAAAACATTTTATTTATTTATAAAATAGTCAATCTGAATCGTTGAATCATCTTAAGATACATCTTCACTATTATAAGTAGAAAGGTAAGGAGAGAGTGCTAGTAGAGGATCCTAATTCATATATATACTAGTATGGACCCCAAACTGCACCTGATTATTCCTTTTTCACCATCAGATGCTGATAACTACCAAGGAATTAAGCTCTTTTTTTTTCTTTTTTCTTTTTTTGTTAAAAACTGGTTGTTCTTTTTGAAAACAAATTTCTGAAACAGCTGGCCAAACAACTTTGAAGTATTTTTCAAAAAATGGAAACATGCCAAACAGGAATGAATATCTATATAATAGGGACTATCTTAAACTTCTCATTTCAAATTTTCTTATGTGTTAAAATTGAATATATATATATATATATATGTTATAATGAAATCTGACCACACTGCCCGTTTAGTGATCAGCTGGAGAGCACAGGCAGAATAGATGGCTTTAGCAACCCTACTCTTTTACTTTTTCATCTTCTTCTTGGAATAAACACACCCAACTCTTCTGCCATAGCAAGAAGCACTTCATCATCATCATCATTGTTTTCGCTCAAAAATGGAATCAATTCCTTGCACGTTCGCTCCTCCCCCAAGAGCACGTGCAATTGTTGATTGCCTCCAAATCGAATTCAGTCGAAGTTGAATGTCATCATTCTTAAGCTCATCTATTAGATGAGAATAGCTATTGGGTACAGTAGCTCATCACCCATTGACATTGTATCTCTCAATATCTTGTAACTTCAAACTATTAACGAAAAGAACAGTCAGCTCATAGCAAACTCCAAATTACTATGTAAGCATCAATTAGAAAGTACACAAATAAACACTAGATTTTGAACCAACCTATTTTCATAAATTGGTATCTTCTTTTGGGAACAGTGACTAAAGGGATCAATCGGCTGGATGTTCGGATGGTCAACTAACTGGACGTCTGGGTGGACGACCGGCGAAGCAATTTTGTCAAATACGAGGGAGCTACAGTGACTAGCAAATATTAGTTTAGAGTAACTTATAAGGGAGCTGATGGGGACCTAAGGAGTTCCAACTCCCTAAAATAGGTAAGGGAACAATTTGGAAAGGTTGTTAAGGATGCTCTAACTATATTCTATTATTTGAATTATTATTTAATACTTTACGAATCATAATTTAAAAGGCAAATATGAGATAAATGAGGAAACAAAAATAATAATAATAATAATAATAATAATAATAATAATAATTAATAGTGTAAAGTGAGAAATGTGCATAGTTTTCCATTTATATGATATTCTCCCTTTGTTATTGAATTCTTTTCACTTATTTGTTTATGTATTTATTTTGGGGAGTTTGTTATAGGGCCGTTGGGGAATGATGTAGGTGTCATAAATTTGATTTATAAGGGCAAAAGTTTGTTAGTTAGAATAATAGTTTACCCTGGAGAGATTTGTTCTTGAGAAATGTTTGGAACCCTCTTTTTTGGGATTCCATGACTTCCAATTTGATTTTGGCCCTTGATGTGTGTGGGGTCCACTCATGTATTTGTGGGCCCTACATTATGAGTGGTTGGGATGAGAATGGGAGTTGTGGGAATCATGTATATGTGGGGATCTCTATCACAATTGTTTGTTTTTATCTAAGTGTTTGGGGCCTTGGTTTTGTCAAATATATACCTATCCAAATAGTTGGTTAAAAAGGCTTGCATAGTATTGTTGTCGCCAATATTTATATTTATAGTGATATATATATATATATATTAGTGTATGCACGTGCCTGTGCTTGTGCTCGTGCCTGAAGGCAAGATGTAAATAAAAATAAGTAAACAAAAAGAAGAAAATTAAAAAAAAATAACAATAAATAGGGAGGCAAATAAAAAGAAAATGAGGAAGGTGGAATCATGGGAGGGTGGGTAAAAAAAGGAAAAATATGAGAGAGAAGTGGGAAAGTAGGATACATCATAGCCATTATTTTGTAATTTGAACAGATCTGAGCCATCCAAATGTCCTAGAAGGACAAATGTGTATAGGACATTTTCAAGAACTTTCTTGTCTTATTATATAGATATAAATATATAAAGATTTATTTTAGCAAGTGATTAAAATAGTCAACAATAAAAATAAAAAAAAATCAATATAAAAAAGTTAATATTTTTTCTTTACTTTTATGCACTTCTTCTCCACAGAAAAAGTAAGATGACGTGTCCCTTTCTTTACTCTGTTAAGATGAACCAAAACGTCAGTGATCACCTCTAACCAGGATAGGTTAGGAGGACTCTCTGACTGTCAAGTTAGAATACTGTTTGGCCATTAAAGATGATTTTTATTTAAAAGAGGGCTCTTAGATTATCTCTCGTTTGTCCTCTTTGCTTCACCTTTTATAATTTTCATGACTTGAATCACATCTGTTGGATCAATATTTGATTCGAGAGTTGTGTCCGTACTTGACCCTAGTCGGGCAAGTGGCCAAGTTGCTTTTTCCTTTGATCATTGGATCATCCTCTTATGGACAACTTAGATTATGTCAAATGTTAGTAGCCAACTTGTCAAGCACTGTATTCGTTTGATCAAGTTGATCGGACGGACTTACTGTCTAGTATTGTCTGATATTTCCATCGTTTGATGAAACTTAATCTGACGCTCCTCTTTCATTGTAGGGATACTTCTTCTAGAAGGATATTTACATGCTTAACTGTCCCATGTTCATAGGCACGCGCCGGCTTGCTGCTAGTTACTTCTAATAGGCTCTTTAAAAAGCTCATTTAGGCCTCCTTTTTCTTTTGGGTCGATCGCCTAAGTGATTTGAGTTTGGGTCAATATTTTATCCCTTTACACATGTTTTTTTATTATAAAAAGTCAAAAAATCAATTAAAATAATCAATTCACAAAACAACTCAAAGCGCCGGTTTGGCACAGTTTATTTTCAACTTAAGTTGACTTGTAGCTTAAAATAAGTTATTTTTGTGTGTTTGGTATGGCTTAATGGTGTAGATTATAGGTTTTTATAAGCTGATTTTCAGCTTTTTCTCTGAGTGGGGAAGGAGCTGCTTTTTCATTTAACTTAAACGGGAAGTTGAAAATCGAGGGGCAAAATTACTTAAATGACTCTTGTCAATTTCAACTATTATGAAAAACCCAAGTATATAAACTCCATTTCTCAAAACATTGTTCATTTGCTCACTGGAGAGAGAGAAAGAGAGAGAGAGGCGATTTCCGACATGTTGAGGCAATTTCCGGCGAACCGTTATCTCCTCTCTCTCTTCACGATCTTTCTCTTCTCTCTCTCGCTCGCTTTCTCTCTCACGATTTGCTCCATTGTAACCTCCCGTCACCACCGCTATCACGATCGCGATTTGAAACCTAACCACTGCCATCTCTCTCTCCGGCTACATTATTCTCCTGATCACGATCGCGATTTGAAACCTAACTACTGCCAACAGGATTGACCCATGCTCTCTCTCTCTCTCTCTCTCTGCGATCGTGATTGCGATCTGAAACCCTAACTATCGCCATCTCTCTCTCTCTCTATCGATTTGTGTTGTCTATTGTCGTCACTGTTGCGATCACGATTTGCATTGATCTGTGTTGAAACCCTAGCCACCAGCGATTGTTCGCCAGCAGCGTTCAAACCCTAGAAAAAAAATTGAAAAAAAGAAAAAAAATCAATATTAACATTAATTAAAAAAGAAAAAAATTGTATATTTTTGAAGAAAAAGAAAAAAATCATTATTAATATTAATTAAAAAAGAAAAATTGCATATTTTTGAAGAAAAAGAAAAAAATCAATATTAATTAAAAAATAAATATTAATTGGTATTAATTATTAATAAATTAATATTGTATATTTTTTAATGAATTAATTATTAATTGATGCTAATTAATAACAATTGTTGATTATTAATATTAATTGATACTAATAAAAATTAATTATTAATATTAATTGATACTAATTAATAATTTTAGTATTAATTGAGACTAATTAAGCCATTAATTGATACTAATTAATAATTTCAGTATTAATTGATACTAATTAATTTATAATGGAAAAAAATTGTTACAATAATACTTCCATTACATTTTTATCAAATGTATCAATTTTTATATTAGTTGATACTAATTAATACTAATTATATTAGCTTTTATTAGTTTTAATAATTTTTTTAAAATTAAAGCTGGAAAAAAAATGACAAAATTATCATTTTTATATCATATAAGGGAAAAAGAACAATTATACAGCAAAAAGCTATTTTACAGCTTATCAACCAAATACTACTCTGCTGCTTAAATCTATATCCCACAGCTGCACCAAATAGGTTAATAGCTTATGTTTACAGTTATAAGCTATAATCTGCTAAATTATAATCTATAATCATTTTTCCACAGCTCTACCAAATGGGGCCAAAGTGAGCTTTTGATGCTTATTTTTATTTATTTTTATTTTAAGAGTAAAAAAAGTTAATAAATTTGAAAAGTTTTTCAAAAAAATTGTTTTTTGTGAGTGAAAAAATCAATGCGATATTTTATTTTTTTAACTGATAATAGAGAGCCTAGTGACATTTTGATACGAGTCTTGCTAATAAGTGCCCTCGAGACACAAGTAAAAACAAAAAATTGAAGAACACAACATACTTTTCATTAAATTCAATACGTTTTTTTATTAAAATTGATATACTTTTTTAGGGCTTAGCAAAGAATCCGTAAAATTCGTAATCCGATGCAGTCCAGTCTAATCCAGTAGGTTTGGATTGGTTTTTTGAATCCGTAGTTCGGTTCTGGATTGAAAAATTAAAAATCCGTAGTTCACGGATTGGTTCCGGATTGAACCACACGGTTATGGATTAGAACCGGTCCGAACCGTATACAAATAGTCTATATTTGTTTTATACACCCTCCTGCATAGTATTTTATCTTATTTCATATAAAACTTAAATCCAAACCTAAACTTGCATAATATCTTCTTTTATTACTTTTGTTTACTAGTTTTTAGTATTAATTTGTAATGGTCTAAATACTTATGATGGAACTAGTTTTCTTATGGTTGTTTAAATTCTAGAACAGTTTGTCGCTATTACGAAAAAACATGTTACTATTGTGAAACTAATATGATGCTATATTTATATTTTTATGAAATTAAAGTGTTATATATATATTTTTTGTTATTTAATTATGTAAATCCGTGATCCTAAACCGATCCAATCCGTGTTTAAATGGATTGGTTCGGATTGGTTCCACGATTTAAACAGATTGGATTGGTTCCAATTTTTTAAGATCCGTAGATAACGGATTGATCCTGATTTTACTCAAATCTGGTCCAATCCGGACCATGCTCACCCCTATACTTTTTAACATTTTCACAAATTTTCAAAAAAAAAATCTAACACTTTTCAACATTAAACAATGTTCATAAAACACTTGTTAGCATTTGCCTTTTCGTATTGTTAGACTTTTTCAAAAGAAAAATGTTTAGCTTAGAATTTAGATTTATAAATGCACTTATACTTAGAGTTAGATCTAATATGATTGAGTTAATGATAAATTATAAAATAGACATCTATCGTACTCTATTATTATGACTCTAATTGAAAGAGTTATTTTAGAAATCTCAAATATTTTTATGTTCAAAATGATACATTAACTATTTGTCCGTTTTTTATTGAAGAAATTTCATTTTAGTGTAACTTTTATAAAATATTTACATATTATAACATTAAAAATAATTCATAAAGTTTTTTTTTATATATTTAAAATTATTTTCTAACTTTATCACTTATTTCTCCTTTTTAATTTACATTTATTATTTGATGCCAAACACTTCACAACTCTTGTGCTCTGTTCATAAGTAGGGCATAGGTGTTGTTTGGTATAATTTATAATTTTTTTTATTATTTTAAAGATAAATTAATTATTATTGAGGAATAAAATTTGGCTAAATTATAATAAATCCCTTTAAATTATGATTTATTTGTACTTTACTCTCTTAAACTTTAAAACGCAACAATTAGCCACCTCTTACTATTATCTTGTTACATGTAAGATTTTTCGTTAGGAATTCTATCAAGGATTTAAACGGAATGAAGTCATGCATGAGCAAGGATGAAACTAAAATTTCATCACTAGAGGAGTCAAAGACAAATAAGTTGTTGGAAAATGTCTCGTAACTCAAATTTTGTGGCTCAAAAGTGGCTCAAATAGCCAAAACGACGTCGTTTTGGCCATTTTTATGTTGTTCTGTACTCAAAACGACGTCGTTTTGGCCATTTGAGCCACTTTTGAGCCACAAAATTTGAGCTACGTCGCATTGTCGTAAATTGTTTTCACCATATATACAAACACACATGTATGTATAATAGTATGATATATAAACTATATATATGAACATAAAAAAAAATTCAAATATCATAGAAGTAATATCTATTAGAATGAAGAGAAAAAAAATTTGGTACAAAATAAAAAAGATAACGTAAGACAGTAGAAGAATGATATATATATATATATATATTTTATACTGAGGGGCTATTTTATTTATAAAATAAGATATATATTATAAAAATGTTATAGTAAATAGAATTTTTCACAGAAACAAGGGGGTCATAGCCCTTTATAGTCTTCTCATAGTTCCATTCCTGTGTATGAAGCATATAACACATTTATTAATTTTTTAAGACAGTAATACCCGTTATTGATTTTTTTTTTAGGACCATAATATCTTTATCTGTGATTTCATTTGCATTTTATTTCCTTTATCTTAGTGGCAAATTACAAACTAGATCACTAGATAAGGGTAATATTGCTCTAAAAATTTAGTAAATGTGTTTGTACTTGCATATGATACAATTTTGTGTAAATCTCTAATCAAATCTTAACAAAAAGAATTAACTATAACAAAATAAAACTTTGAGATGATTAAGATTTAAAATTCAGGAAGATAAAATACAAATAGATTATGTGTGGGTGATTTTCTGACCACACTGCCAACTTAGTACTCAACTGGAGAACACCGGCAGAATAGATTAAGCCCGAATGACCTGCAACAGAAAGAGAAGATTCTGGCGGTGGTTCTTCCACCTGGGGGCACTCCGACGATGAAGTCTGTACTCAATATCTCTAAAAAATAATCAATAGTGCTTAACTCACTAGACAGAATATCAAAGCATAAAAGACATACTTTAGACCCATGAGGGTGCCTCTCTTTTATAGCCAACATAATCCTAATCCCAATAGAAGCCTAGCTCCAATGGACTTAGGATTACTGCTAATCTTGGACTCCCAGTAGAATTAGGATAAACTCTCTAAGAGTCTCATCTTTTCCAAACTGTAGTCTTCTCTCATTCTAGGACTCTTATCCCTTATCTGTTTATCTCGGATTTCGGTATTCTCGCAGATAACCTCGGCCTAGCTGAGATTACCTCGGCGTCATGACCAGGACACATGACACCTCGGCTGGCACTTCGATGACACCTCGGCTACGTGTTATCATTCAAAAATTATGTCCCCATAACTGCCCCCTAGGTTCTATTACCTCGGCATCCTGAGGTGATGGAACCTATATCATTCCTTCCTTTAATCATGACCCCGGTTTAACTTCAACTTGTAAATTTTTCTCAAATTTCAACAAGTGTTAAACAATGATTTATGCCTCCATACTTCAATCCTCGTGCAATCTCTTCGGGGTGATACACTTCGGTTATACAAACTGATGTTTTACCTCAGCTTGTCCACAAATTTCAACAAGTGTTAAACAATGATTTCGGTTTAACTTCAACTTGTAAATTGTCCACAAATTTCAATAAGTGTTAAACAGAGATTTCGGTTTAACTTCAACTTGTAAATTGTCCACAAATTTCAACAAGTGTTAAACAATGATTTCGTTTTAACTTCAACTTGTAAACTTTTCTCAAGTTTCAACAAGTGTTAAACATAATCTCAGCAAGCTCTTCTCTTCTCGGACTTAATCATCTTAGGCCGAGATCCTGTCTTCTGGGATCTGGGATCCGAGATCTGGAATCCGGGATCGGCTTACTTGGGCTGAGCTCTTGTCTTCTTATATCCAGTGTTATCTCGGCTTCGCTACGGCGAACCATCTCTCTTCTCTGGTTTGGACGCCTTTGTCCCTGGCGTGTCCTCCTCGGCTCTGGCATACTTTTCTATCATGGCCATCAGCTCCTCCATGCTTTTCGGCAATGTCTTTGCCAGTGATTTTCGAAGCAGGCAGTCATCCTTCAAGCCGCTTTTAAACGACACGGCCGCTACCTCTTGGTTGCATCCTGGTATTCGGTTGAATACCTCATAATACCTTTTGGCATAGGCCTTAAGGCTTTCATCCTCGCCGATCTTCAGGGTCATTAGGGCGTCCACCCTCAATGGCTGTAGCTTGTTTGTCACGAACCTAGCCACAAACATCTCGGCCAGGCCTTCCCAGGTTTTCACAATTCCTTTCGGCAACTAGTGAAACCAGTCCGATGCACTTTCCCCGAATGATGAGGGGAACACTTTGCAGAGCAACGGCTCGTTCCCAGTGTATAACGCCATCGCGTTCAGGTATAATCCGACGTGAAAGTTGGGTCCGACTTCCCATTGTATATCTGGAACCTAGGCATACTGAATCTCTTCGGGGCTTCGAATTTGTCCAATTCTACCGAGAACGGTGTCCTCGGCTTGACAGGTGAGGTCACCTCGGCATCTTGTTGCTTTCTCTGGAGGTAATCCCTCAGATCCTCCTTGGTTCATCCAGGAGCTCAGCTATCGCCGGATTTCAGCCTCTTTGGTACACTACTTCCTGTGTCATTGCGAGTCCTTTTGGACCTCCCTCCATTGGTCGCGTCGAACCAGAGGTCCTTCCCCTGAACATGTCGATGTTCTTTGGAGTCAGCTTCCTTGGTGCGATGTGTCCTCTGTGAATCTTCCCTTCTAATTCTCCTTGTCCGACCTCCCATGAAGGCCGGTGAGAATGTTCCTTGGTCCTATCGTGCTGAGGAGACGTAGGAGTTGTCTTCTGGCCCCCTGCCTGGGCCTCTTTCTTGGCTGCTAGAATCGGCGTGTCTTGTGACGGGAACGGTGGCTGCATGACGTTGTTCTGCATTATGAAATTGACGACCGTTTGCAAGTCCGCCAATTTGTCCGCCATTCCCTTTATCTCGTCGTCCCTCCGCAGGCATCTATCTTTCCATACCTGGAGGTCGTCCTCATTATAGTACCTATTCCAATCTGATTTCTTCGGTTCGCTACCCTTCTGGCCGACGTCCTTTCCTCTGTGATTCTTACCACGAGTCTTTTCGTTGCAGTTGTCTTCTTCGACGTCAAGGTCAATATGTTTCCCACTCTCGGTAGGGGGTGTCGTTCCCAACCTTCTCTTTCTGTCTGTCGTTGGCCATCTATTCTCCTTTCTTTCACACAGGCGGCGCCAAATTGTGTGGGTGATTTTCTGACCACACTGCCAACTTAGTACTCAACTGGAGAACACCGGCAGAATAGATTAAGCCCGAACGACCTGCAACAGAAAGAGAAGATTCCGGCGGTGATTCTTCCACCCGGGGGCACTCCGACAATCAAGTCAGTACTCAATATCTTGCAAAGATAATCAATAGTGCTTAACTCACTAGACAGGATATCAAAAGCATAAAAGACATACCTTAGACCCATGAGAGTGCCTCTCTTTTATAGCCAACATAATCCTAGTCCCAATAGAAGCCTAGCTCCAATGGACTTAGGATTACTGCTAATATTGGACTCCCAGTAGAATTAGGATAAACTCTCTAAGAGTCTCATCTTTTCCAAACTGTAGTCTTCTTCCATTCTAGGACTCTTGTCCCTTATCCATTTATCTCAGATTCCGGTATTCTCGCAGATAACCTCGGCCAAGCCGAGATTACCTCGACGTCATGACCAGGACACGTGGCACTTCGGCTAGCACTTCGGTGACACATCGGCCACGTGTTGTCATTCAAAAATTATGTTCCCATAACTGCCCCCTAGGTTCTATTACCTCGGCATCCTGAAGTGATGAAACCTATATCATTCCTTCATTTAATCATGACCCCGGTTTAACTTCAACTTGTAAACTTTTCTCAAGTTTCAACAAGTGTTAAACATCATCTCGGTTTAACTTCAACTTGTAAATTGTCCACAAATTTCAACAAGTGTTAAACAATGATTTCGGTTTAACTTCAACTTCTAAATTGTCCATAAATTTCAACAAGTGTTAAATAATGACTTCGATTTAACTTTAACTTGTAAATTGTCCACAAATTTCAACAAGTGTTAAATAATGATTTCGGTTTAACTTCAACTTGTAAATTGTCCACAAATTTCAAAAAGTGTTAAACAGTGATTTCGGTTTAACTTCAACTTGTAAATTTTTCTCAAGTTTCAAAAAGTGTTAAACATAATCTCGGCAAGCTCTTCTCTTCTCAGACTTAATCATCTTAGGCCGAGATCCTGTCTTCTGGGATCTGGGATCCGAGATCTGGAATCCAAGATCGGCTTACTTGGGCTGAGCTCTTGTCTTCTCATATCCAGTGTTATCTCGGCTTCGCTACGGTGAACCATCTCTCTTCTCTGGTTTGGACGCCTTTGTCCCCGGTGTGTCCTCCTCGGCTCTGGCATACTTTTCTATCCTGGCCATCAGCTCTTCCATGCTTTTCAGCAATGTCTTTGCCAGTGATTTTTGAAGCAGACAGTCATCCTTCAAGCCGCTTTTAAACGACACGACCGCCACCTCTTGGTTGTATCCTGGTATTCGGTTGAATACCTCATAATACCTTTTGGAATAGGCCCTAAGGCTTTCATCCTCGCCGATCTTCAGGGCCATTAGGGCGTCCACCCTTAATGATTGTAGCTTGTTTGTCACGAACCTGGCCACAAACATCTCGGCCAGGCCTTCCCAGGTTTTCACAATTCCTTTCGGCAACTTGTGAAACCAGTCCGATACACTTTCCCCGAATGATGAGGGGAACACTTTGCAGAGCAACGGTTCGTTCCCAGTGTATAACGCCATCGCGTTCAGGTATAATCCGACGTGAAAGTTGGGTCCGACTTCCTATTGTATATCTGGAACCTCGACATACTGAATCTCTTCGGGGCTTCGAATTTGTCCAATTCTACCGAGAACGGTGTCCTCGGCTTGACAAGTGAGGTCACCTCGGCATCTTGTTGCTTTCTTTGGAGGTAATCCCTCAGATCCTCCTTGGTTCATCCAGGAGCTCAGCTATCTCCGGATTTCAGCCTCTTTGGTGCACTACTTCCTGTGTCATTGCGAGTCCTTTTGGACTTCCCTCCATTGGTCGTGTCGAAACAGAGGTCATTCCCCTAAACATGCCGATGTTCTTTGGAGTCAGCTTCCTTTGTGCGATGTGTCCTCTGTGAATCTCCCCTTCTTAATTCTCCTCGTCCGACCTCCCATGATGGCCGGTGAGAATGTTCCTTGGTCCTATCGTGCTGAAGAGACGTAGGAGTTGTCTTCTGCCCCCCTGACTGGGCATCTTTCTTGGCTGCTAGAATCGGCGTGTCTTGTGACGGGAACGGTGGCTGCATGACGTTGTTCGGCATTATGAAATTGACGACCGTTTGCAAGTTCGCCAATTTGTCCGCCATTCCCTTTATCTCGTCGTCCCTCCGCAGGCATCTATCTTTCCATACCTAGAGATCGTCTTCGTTATAGTACCTGTTCCGGTCTGATTTCTTCAGTTCGCCGTCTTCCTAGCCGACGTCCTTTCCTCCGTGATTCTTATCACGAGTCTCTTCGTTGCAGTTGTCTTCTTCGACGTCAAGGTCAATATGTTTCCCACTCTCGGTAGGGGTGCCGTTCACAACCTTCTCTTTCTGTCCATCGTTGGCCATCTATTCTCCTTTCTTTCCCACAGACGGCGCCAAATTGTGTGGGTGATTTTCTGACCACATTGCCAACTTAGTACTCAACTAGAGAACACCGACAGAATAGATTAAGCCCGAATGACCTGCAACAGAAAGAGAAGATTCCGGCGGTGATTTTTCCACCCGGGGGCACTCCGACGATCAAGTCAATACTCAATATCTCTCAAAGATAATCAATAGTGTTTAACTCACTAGACAGAATATCAAAAGCATAAAAGACATACCTTAGACCCATAAGGGTGCCTCTCTTTTATAGCCAACATAATCCTAATCCCAATAGAAGCCTAGCTCCAATGGACTTAGGATTACTGCTAATCTTGGACTCCCAGTAGAATTAGGATAAACTCTCTAAGAGTCTCATCTTTTCCAAACTGTAGTCTTCTCCCATTCTAGGACTCTTGTCCCTTATCCGTTTATCTCGGATTTCGGTATTCTCACAGATAATCTCGGCCTAGTCGAGATTACCTCGGCGTCATGACCAGGACACGTGGCACCTCGCCTAGCACTTCAGTGACACCTCGGCCACGTGTTGTTATTCAAAAATTATGTCTCCGCAAATTATAATTTAAGTATATATAGTAATTTACCCATAAAATTTCTAACTTCTTATTTTTAATTATTAATTTTTAACAATTGTTCAATCAGAATTCATCCGAATGAGATTCTTTAAGAGTCTCCCACAAGTTTTCAAAACCAAAAATTCGTATCAATTAAAGTCTCATTCAAACGAATTTAGATTGAACAAAACGCAAGTTTTCAAAACCAAAAGTTCGTATCAATAAGAGTCTTATGAGACAAATTTAGGCTTAGTTTGGGAAGACTAAATAAGTGTACTTTTTGACTTTTTATGAAATATGAGTTAAGTTTGGGTTGAGTTTGAAGTGACGTATTAGAGAGGTGATGTGACTTAAATAAGATGATGTGACTTAAATAGGATAGTGACTTTTTGACTTTTTGTCTTTTTTCAATATTTCCAAACTAGGCCCTAGACTAAACAAATTCCATAAATACGGCGGTGTATTTTTCAAAAAATTATATCAAACAAGTTCATAGTACCGTGGAGGATAGGTATATATAGGGCTTTTTTGGAAGTTGACTAAGATTTAAATTTTCACTTTTACCTTATTTTAGATTATATTATTATTTTTATTTTTTATATATATTTAAAAAAATAGAAAAAAACTTAAAATCAATTTTTAATCAGCTTTCAAAACAATCCACATATGTATTTGGGTTCGTTTGGAATGTAGATTGATTTTTTAATTTTTGAATATTTTAATTTGGGAAGTCTCATTTGGGACAAGTTTTTTTTTGACTTTTTTAATTTTTGAAAGAAAAAATAAAATCATTTTGAGTTAGATGTGATATTTTATCTTAATTAATTAAAAGTTTATTTTATCTTTTTATGATTATTTTAATAAAAAAAACTTTTATGTAGCGTTTGATAGAGTTTTCTAAATAAAATTTAAAAATAAAATTGTATTTTGAGTTTGTAAGTTTTGAAATTATGATTTGAGTGTAAAAAATTTGTTTGGTTATGAATTTTGAATTGAGTTTTGACTTGAGTTTTTAATGTTTGATGTGACATGTAAAATAAGAAAATTTGTTTGGTTATGAGTTTTGGAAAAAAATTTCAAAACTTAATTTAAATTGTTATAACTCATAACCAAGAATACTACTCAAAATTCTATTGAAAATTCTGATCAATAAACAAACTCTTTTTAAAATTCAATTAAAAAAATTAATTATTAACAGAAAATAACATTAATCAATTTTTTTAATTGAAAATATTACAAAGGCAATAATTTTTTTAAAAAAATAAATATTCAATTACTGATTTAAAATGACTTTTGATTGTATATTTGGTTCAATTTTTTTTAAAATATTTTTCAGTTAGAATATTTTTATATTTTTAATAATTACTGTCACAAATTATTTGCTATTTATTGTATTGTTATTTTCAAATAAATGGCTAAAAAATTTATCAGGTATTATCTATGTGGGAATCAAACAAAAATTAGAATATTATTTTGTTAGCATCAACATAATTTACCACACACAATTCAATTTTTTTCAATTTTTTTATTCGCTTTCAACAGAAAATTACTCTACAATAGCACAAACACTGTAGTGCTCAACCAGTCGGATGTTCAAGGATGTCCCGTAGACTCAAAAAATTCAAAAATTGTATAAAAAGGTGAGAGTTTTGCATTGAAAATTTGTTTTGAAACGTGAAACTGAAATGTATTTTGAAATGTGTGGTTGAATTAATTTTTGAAAACTCCATTCAAAAATTTTACCAAACACAACCTTAATTTTTTTTTTTTTTTTTTTTTTTTTTTTTTTTTTTCCCCAAACATCATGTATAAGCAGCGGCCGACGGCCGTGTTGTTATTACAGTAGCGGCTCCACCTGTCCTGTGATTGATGTGGCGGTCGTCTGGTGGAGGTGTGCCAAGTAAGATAAGAGAGCAATGAAGACCTGACGCGTGAGGACAGTGAAGGGAGAGAGGGAGAGAGACGCGTGAGGACAGTGAAGAGAGAGAGAGAGAGAGAGAGATAGTGTGTGTGTGAAAGTAGAATTAAAGTCAGTAAAAACGGTTACTGTTTTTGTTTTGTAGTGAGAGAGAGTGTGGGGCACATGGATCGCGTCAACAGTCACCAAGAGGGGAAATTATTCAATACTTCCGGAGCACCACGTGTCTATACTTCAAACCAATCATCAATTAGTTAGTCTCATATTATCCTCCCATTTTCAACATAAATTATGGACCCTTGTGTCTCTCCACCAATCAAAACCTTATGAAACACCACGTGTCCATATTCCGGGAATACTGAATAATCAGCCCACCAAGAGACAGTGGCTCCCACCTTTCCCACAACCTTAGATGATGGCGCCATTTCAGCCCCACCACCACCACCAACAACAGATAGATATATATATCTCTCTCTTGTTATGAAAAATTTTTGGTTTTAATTTTTTAAATTTAAATTTTTAAAAATTAAGTTTTTATTTTTTATATTTTTTTATTTTTACTAAATATTTTTAAAATTTTAAGTAATTTTTGTACTTTTT
This sequence comes from Camellia sinensis, assembly GCF_004153795.1. Lineage (NCBI taxonomy): Eukaryota > Viridiplantae > Streptophyta > Magnoliopsida > Ericales > Theaceae > Camellia > Camellia sinensis. The sequence goes on from NW_021028183.1 coordinate 21,588, forward strand.
TAAATGCATCTTACTTAGAAGTATTTAAATAGTAAAATATTTTAAAAAATTAATAAATATACAGAAATATGAAAAATATACTGAATTTTTACATTTTTTTATATTTTTAGTATTTAGTGAATTTTTTAAAAAAAATCACAAATATTATTTTTAATCAGTCAAAACAAAACAAATATGAAAAATAAAAAAATTTAATTTTTTAAAAAATAAATCCTAAATTATGAAACTAAACAAGCTGATTTCTATTTCCATTTTCCGTTGTTTGTGGGTTCAGTCAATGTTGAAGGATTTAATAAATGCATTGCTCAATAGTAGGAAGAAAGCAGATAAATTTTTACTCGCTCCGTTCCAAAATATTGGTCCCTTTTGGGGAATTCAACTTTTTTTAGTAATACACTTATTGCATTTGAAAAAAGTTAATTTTTCAAAATTACCCTTTTGATAGTACATTTTTTGGGAATATCAATGTCATAATTGTACTTTTTAAATTGTTTATTAATTTAAAAGAATGGCAAAATAGGAAATTTACATTATTTTGTACTTGATTTATAAAGAGGGACTAATATTTTGGGACAATGAAAAATGGAATAAGGGACTAATATTTTGGGACGGAGGGAGTACATTTCATTAGTCGGGTAATTTCATTCTTCCCAACTTACTAGGCCTCCGTTTGGGAGGTTGGTTTTTTAATTTTTTAGTTTTTTTTGATTGTTTTAGTTTGGGGTTAAAAAGTTTAGTTTGAGAAGAATTTTTTAGTTTTTTGACTTTTTTGATTTTTTTTGTGAGAAATGAGTGTAATGATTATGGATTAGATTTGATATTTTATTTTTTGTGACTAAAATAACCTATTTTATTTTTTGCGACTATTTTAGCTTCTAACCCACCAAAACAAACTTCCCAAACTATGCCTAGATAATTTTTGTTGTGGAGTGATCACTACTCTCCACATCACTCTTCTCTATACTTCATCCTATTATGTTTGTGTTTAGGAAGTGAGATTTTTTATAAGTTTTTTTAGTTATAGAATATTATTAGGGAATTTTTTTTTTTGTGATTGGATGTGATATTTGTGAAAAAAAAAAGTGAAATGATTATGAAATTTGATGTGATATTTTGTTTGGATTTATTTTTTTTAATTTTATAAAACATTTGTCTTGTAGTAAAAAAAAAAACAAAAACAAAAAAGAAATCCCAAAACCAAGTTCTCAAACACTGCCATGAGTCTCATTTCGAGTTCACAATGTTAATTCAAATTATTCATCTTATAAATTTTATAATAAAAATTATTTATACAAAAAATTATTTTCATCAAATATCATTAAATACGTGAACAAAATATATGTTGTTTTTTTAAATGAAAAATAATTAAGAGTTTAAATTAAAATTACGTATTTTATAAAATAAAATGTAAATTTTTTTTATCGATTGATTCATGTATGATGAAATTGATTTTTTACAAAATTAATTTTTATTATGATATTTATAAAATAAATAATTTAAATTATGGGTGAATTACACTAACAGTTTCTATAGTTTGGGTCTTGTGTCACTTTGGTCCCTGACTTTTCAATTGTAACCTATTTAACCCTGAATTTTAAATCTTGTTCCAAATAAGGGCAATTGAAGATACCATTACTCAATTTTAAGGGCAAAGTCGTCAATCTGATAAAATATAAACTAATTTGACAAAAATAAATGTCAAAAAAATATTTTTGAATTTTTAAAAAATATTTCTACCCATCAAAGATAATTATGTAAAATTGATAAATCTTTTACATATTTATTTATTTATTTATTTTTACCAAATTAACTTTTATTATGTGTTTGGATGATGATCGTGTAATGAGTGGTTGGTTTTTTTTGATACTTTTTGATGGTTATCATGTAATAGATGGTTGTATTTGTTGTTAATAGATATTTTTGGATGATTATCATATAGTGAATGGTTATTAGGTTTTTAATGTGTAATTGATATATTGAACATATGAAATGTTTTTAATTTTGAATTTTTTTATTTAATAGATTGGTTTAATAATGATATCAAAATTGTTGCCATATTTGACTTTTGAATAAATAGAAACTAATTTAATAAAAATAAAAATAACCACTGATTACATGATCATCATCCAAACATATATTTAAAAATTAATTTGTTAAAAATAAATAAATAAATTTGTAAAAGATTTATCAATTTGATATAATTTTATCTTTGGTGGATATAAATAATTTTTAAAAATTAAAAAATAATTTTTTAATATTTATTTTTGTCAAACTAATTTATATTTTATCAAATTGACCAATTTACCTTTGAAATTGAGCAATAGATTTTTAATTGTTCTTATTTAAAATAAAATTTAAAATTAAAGATCAAATATGTTATAATTTAAAAAGTCAAAAATTAAAATGTCGTAAATTCTAAATTATAAGCATCGTCAGTATAATCCCACCTTAAATTATTGATTCGATTTCAAAATGACATCTACAAAATAAAATAGAATGTTGCAACATGTATTAATTGATATATTAATTGATGATGTGACATAATTTAAAATATTTTTAAAATTTATAATGTAATTAATAAATAAGATCATTAATAATGTTATAATTAATATTAATATATTAATTGATGTATATAATATTATCATAATGAAATAGGTCTTTAAGTATTAAAAAAATAAAAATAAAAATATTATTTAAATAATATAACCTATATTTTTTTTAATGTAATATATTCAAATAAGATTTGAGTATCTTTTCTTTCTTTTTTTTGTCTCCAGTTTAACCAAGCAGTGTTATAGTTCTTGAGACAATTTCAGCAAAAGGTCGAGTCCAAATTTGTTGACACTTGAATTTGTGAATAATATACCCATTTTTGGTATAGAAGAGTCGCTTTAGGCGGGATTAATGCACATTTTAAACATAAATCATATATTTTTAAGCTATTAGAATCGTAATGAAAGCAAAAATGTAAATAAAATAAGGGAGGCAAAATACAAATTAGATCACTAGATAAGGAAATAATTATCTTACAAAATTATCAATCATGATTGATAGTTCAAATTTCATCTTGTCTTGAATGACTCAAATTTTAGCTTGTCAGTCGACCGACCAGTCGTTTGGAAAGAAAGATGACAACTGTGATCGATAAGGTGACAATCATAATAGATAAGTATTTCATTCGGTCATTCGAGTAGTCGTCCGGCCGGTCTAATGGTGAATACAAATTCGAGCTATTTAAGACAACTCAATTCGAGGCACCAAGGATTTCTGTTTTGAAAAATAGTTTAAATTTTTTTTTTTTTATATATGTTTTGAAAAAATGTATAAAAAGGTATAAATGTGATGTGGCGTTTTTTAGGAAGATGGTTAAAAATTAATTTTTTGATTTTTTTTAAATGTGTAAAATATGGAAGAGATGTTGTGACCCAAAATAGGTTAAAAGTTGAGAAATAACTTTTAACCTACATTTCAAAAAAGCCAGTAATTTAAAAAAGTTAAAAAATTACCTTTAATCATATTGTCAAAATAAGCTTACGACCTATGTTTGGAATTATAAAATTTTGTAATATCAATTATAAAATATATAATCTCGTTAGAATTGACATTATAAAAAATATCATAATCAAATTACAAAATTTGACAACATTAATCATAAAATTTTGAATATTTTATTACATTAATTTATAAAGAGATTATATATTTCATGATTATATTATAAAATTTTATAATAAAATTATACATTTTACAATAGGGGTGCATATAGTAGACAACCCTAAAAGGGAACAAGTAAGGATTTATTTGGGATGTGGGTTAACTTTTTAATTTTTTGACTATTTTAGCCTGGGGCTAAAAAACCTCATTTGATATAGGTTTTTTGACTTTTTTGACTTTTGTGAGAGAAAAAATAAAATGATTATGATTTGAATGTGATGTTTTATCTTATTACGTTAAAAAGTCTATTTTATCCTTTTGTAGCTAAAATAACTAAAAAATTAAAAAGTCTGGCATTGCCAAACGAAAGCTAAGAGAACTCATATATGTTAACGTTTTTTTCCAATATTTTAATATTATTGATACAACTCTCTCATTAAAAAAATTATTAACGATAAATTATAAATAAATTTTTGAGAATTGTTTGAAATATGAATTGTCGTTCTAATTTTATAAACTACATCGTACCTTTTGAAATTTTTAATTTCATAATAAATAGTCAATTTTATTAATAAATCATCAACTAAATTAATAGTTTTTAATGATATCATAAATATATTATAATTAAAAATTTCAATAATTTTATTATTATATAAAATAGTAGTTAGAAATTTTATTTTTTCAATTAATTCTGTTAAATAAAAATATATGACAATAAGATATTTATAATTTTTTAAATCATAGGAAATAATTTATATTTTAAGTAAATTTTAAAAAAGTATAATTATAATTTACCCAATTATTAACTGGTCAAGAGTTAACTAATATCAAATGTCAAGTTCCTCTGATATTTCTTTTCACAAAATTGTAGGTGCACTTTACACCAGTCATAACATACCACCAAGGATCCTCTAGAGTGAAATTTTCCTAAAGTTTCTTAAAGTGCTATATTGTATGGTTCAGATTTACTGGCAAGTCACATCAGAAAAATTAATGTGACTTGCCAGTAAATCTCAACCACACAATGTAACACTCTAGAAAACTTTAAGAAAAAATCACTCTAGAAGATCCTTGTTACATACACCACATGATAATGCTCCATGACTACTCCTCTCATTCAAGTATAAGGCCTATTGAAAAGAAGGCACTCACTACAAATCAGAGGATTTTGTAAGATTTTGTAATTGATTTTTGAATTAGTAGACATTTTCATATCTTTTAAGGTTAATTATGATAACCACTCTTGAGATTTTTATTTAAAAAAATAAAAATAAACTAACCTTACAAGTTTGACATATCATACATCCTTAAATCTTAAATCACATACTTTTTTTTGCATCAAGCATTTGTTAGTTGTATAGATGCAAAATTAATATTACTGTGTATTTTTAAATTAAAATTTATATTGAATAAACATAGTTTTGTTTGTTTTAGTTTCATTGAAAAGGAAAACAATGTAATTATGTAAAACTTAGCATATAAGTCTTACGGATAAATTTCCTTTATATTTCATCTCTCTATACTCAATCATACTTCTTTTGTGGATCTCAATTCGGATTTACTTTGATAATTAAAACCGTTTACTTTATAGGCTTTATAGTAAAGGTTATCCATACAAAAAATTATATTTATCGAACAATTATAAACACAGAAATAAATCACGTTTTGTTTTACAAAATGAATGGTCTAAGTTTACAATCTTATTTACTAGTATTCATTTTATAAAACAAAATGTAATTTGTTTTTATGTTTATAGATGTATGATGAAATTGATTTTTTGGATGGATGACCTTTATTATGGAACTGACAAAGTAGACGGTTCGGATCATCGATGTGAGTCCAAATTTTAGGCAATAAGAAGAGTATGGATGAGTATGGAGAGATGCAAGTATGGAGGGGAGTTTATCCTCAAGCATTAAGGGTCATCGGTATAATATGCCCTAACTTTAAATATGTATATATATTTTAATTTATGAGCAGTGTTATACAAATAGAAAATTTGTACAAAATTATCATATAAAATTAATTGTATGGGTTATAGTGATCTGGCAATACTACAAATATAGATAAAGATCACACTTTTTTTGTGTGATGTATGCTTTTTAATCACACCTTTTAAGTGTGATTAAAAAACATATAAATAATCACATTTTAAATAGAATGTGTGTTTAAAAAATATATATATAATCACACTTATGTAAAAAGTGTGATTAAAAGATAGTAGTGTATATATAATCACACTTTAATTAGAAGGTGTGATTAAAATATATATATATAATCACATTTAATTGAAAAGTGACATAAAAAATAAATATTATCACGCTCAATCAAATAAAGTGTGATTAATATATCAATCTAATTTTTTTCAACACACTTTCAATAAAAGTGATATATATTTTTTTTTATCAAAGTGTGATGTTTAACTATTTTTATAGTAATGTGTCCCTCTAACAACATAAAACCTAATTTAGTGTGCTATTGCCATATCGTTTTGAAAGCTTATTTTGTACATAAATTGTGCGAAATAACATTAGATACATAGGCCCTTGTTTCACAGTAATTAATGTCATAAAGATTTATTCATTAAGTTTTGAATAATTTTTTTTATCAACAGTTATGTTTGAGTCATTTGCTCCACATCACTCAGTAATTACAAATTATGCATGTTATTTTCACAAATATCAAATGAAAGTAATTGACCTAGCATATAAATCAATCACAAATCACATTTATATTAGAATAGCATATGACAGTACCCCCAACGCCATTTAATAACTTCTCCAAATTTGTATGTTTCTTAAGATCGTTGGCAGGTGTTAATGACATAGATTTTTATTTTATTTTTATATTTTTTATGGCATTGCTATTAAAGTTAAAAATATGTTTAAAATTTTGTCTTTATTTTTAAACATTTTATTTTTTATTTTTTATATATTTTTTAAATGCTTCGAAACCAGTCCTAAGACTTGAAAAATAAGAGGAAGATTAGTTGATTGGAAGACTATGTCCAGCTATAGATTGCAGAATGAAATAAGCTAAGCCTGTTTAATTAAAAAGAAATAAATAGTAGAAAGTTAAAATGATAGAAAGTGAAAGAAAATTATATATAATTATTTTTATAAATAAATTTAAATATATATATTTTTGTGTTTTTTTTATTTTATTTTTTGATATGAAATTAAAAAGTTAGTTATTATGCCTATAATGAGTTGTAAAAAAAATAAATTATTGTAACTGCCACCACTTTTATGCTAAATACACTCAACAAATTTTAATTTTTTTTCTAATAGTTAAAATGATTTTAATGTAATTAGTCATTTTTTTTTAAAAACTCATAAGAGTTGTTTGTACCATATGAATTTACAAAGTCATGCTTTAAACACTAAATAAAATTTCATTATTTTATGTCACATCACAATTTTATTGTAAATATCGTTATATAAAAAGCCAAATTTATCTCCTATAACCACACATAAAGCATCACATCAAACTGGATCCCACACACTTCCATATCATTAGTGCATAATTTAGAGCTCATTTCCTAGAACTCTTAAGCATTTTTCATTTACAAAGTCATGCTTTAAACACTAAATAAAGTTCCATTATTTTATGTCACTTCATAATTTTATTATAAATATCGTTATATAAAAAGAATTTCATATGATAAAAGCCAAATTTATCTCCTATAAGTGGGATTGTACCGCTGCAGTTCGGAGACCCCTCTAATAATTTAAAATCTTTTATGCACATGATTCTTCAAAAAAAAAAAAAAATTGAAATTGAAGCATCCATTTATCTATCATAAATAAATAATCAAAATATATACATGGGTGCACCTGATTGCATTTGAAGGTGTAAAATAATAATTAATATATTCATAAAATATTATGTAGAAGCACAATCATATCTTATCTTTTAATTTTGCCTCACAAAGGGGGTGAATGAAAATATGAGATTGAAAGGAGAGGTAGGTCTCAGAAAGGTGTGCCCAAAAAAACAAAAAATTAATAATCAGAAAGTTCATTCCCTGTTTCTTCCTTTTTTTTGGGGAGCAGGGCAGATGCTTTTATCTCACTCCAAATGATGAGTTTTGATAATTAAAAGTTGTCTTTTTTATTTTTAAAATAAGCAATCCTAAATAAATTAATAAAAAGTTCTTAAAAATAACCCTTTTTCCTTATTCATCTCACATCAGGTTTCAAAGTTTGTTTATTGCATACAAAGACAAATTATTAAAAGTCAGATTAATTAGGGACACAAAGTTTAGTTTGATTCGAAAAAATTAATCATTAATATTTTAAAACTGTTTCAATATCATACATATAATGTCACTATAATAAAATCAATATGTTTTGAGTTTCTTAATAGGCATGACCTTGTGCTTTTACTATGCACGTTAACGGGTTCAAGTAATGGTACCTTTCTTGTGTCAATAAAATCATTGTGAAGAACATATACATAATAAACGATAATACTTAATTAGATCTATTTGTGAAACAAAGTATGAGTAATTAGTCAACTGGGTGTTGTGTTTATTTGAAGAAGAGTGAAAAATTGAAAAAAAGAAGAAGAAGCATATACATAATTTTTGAAGAAAAAAATTGAAAATACTTTCCAAACCTTGGGTTGAAATATAATTATTTTTTAAAATTAGGGGGAGACACAGGCCCTCCTAAGCTTATAGTGGCTTCAATTGCAATTGAATTTTTTTTTTAATTGATATAATATTTTCTGTAAAGAAATAAAGAATCTACTTATGACATAGATTATTCAATTTAATTGTCTGATTCCAAGATGAGCAATATATATTTTTTTTCAATAAACCTTTATTTTATAAACTTTGAATGGGTGTTTAGATTGGTTCCAAACAGGGCTTAAATTTAGTTTTTTTTTTTAAAAAAAAGGGCTTAAATAGGAGTGGAATAATAAATATTTTTATAAGAAGAAAAAACTGAATTCTAAAGAGAGAAAATTGAATTAAAGACACAATAAGACATATTCTATTTAAATATTATATGAGAAATAAAGGACAGAGCGTCGCTTTGGCCGAGTGGTTAAGGCGTGTGCCTGCTAAGTACATGGGGTTTCCCCGCGAGAGTTCGAATCTCTCAGGCGACGTTCCAAACCTTTCATTTTTTATTTGTAAATAAATTTTTTTTTTTAATTTTAATATTTGAAAACAAATAGATACAAAAATAAAGAAACATATTTTGTAAATTGCATGAGGTAGTGGTTAATAGTTGAACAAGGATGGTTGGTTGGTTGGTGGTGGTGGGTAAGGGTGTGTATGGTGCGGTTCTGAGATAGTAAAAGTAAAATTATAAATCAAATGGTGGATTGACAAATAATTAAATCGCGGTTTGAGTGTTTCGGGTAGATTGATGGATTAAAAAATATTCTTAACCAATTATCATGCATTTACATAATATATAATACTAATTTATATAATATTTTTCATATATATAACTATTGATTTGTAACAAATTTTAAATATTAAATTCCTTACTCATTTTTATTTTGATATTTCATTAGAGATTAAAAAAATATATATGTATTAATAATAGCAAAGCAGAACAATTTCGAAAACGAATTATAAATTTTAAAATTTAATCAACGATTAGTACATAGAACAATGCAGATCGACGTGATTTTAATAGATTAGGCAATATTTTATATAGTCTTAGTAGGTGTTTGACATGCACTAAAAAAAAATATATTTTTTTACATACATACATTTATTTAAATCACATCAATCAATATCTATCAACATCTCCTCTCTATTTTTTTATTTTTTACTTTTCCTACTATTCTACATATTTTTTTTAAAAATAAAATAAAAAAATATACTTATTTAGAATATATGCGATTATTGTTAGTGGAGGTAGCAACCGATTGGTCACGTGGAGATTGCTGGTTAGGAATGGCAACCGGCCGGGGCGGGGCTGGGGATCACCCTCCCTGTCCCTGATCCCCAATGGCGAAAATTTTCCCGTCCCCGGCCCCAATCTCCGATGGGAAACCTATGACCGTCCTCATCCCCGCCCCCAACGGGAATCGGGTTTCCCCGGCCCCGAAACTTCCCCGATCCAAATCTGTTTCAACATTTAATATCATCAACAACAACTTTCAACATCATCATCAAAAAATCATACACAAAGAGAGAGACACACACACACATACATACATACTTACATGTATACATTCACACACAGAGAGACACACACATACATTATACATACACACAGAGACACACATACATACATGTATACACACACATACACACAGAAGACGACGAAGGAGCTTGGTGGAGATCGGCTGATCGGCGACGACGACGGAGGAGATCAACACAGATCTCACAGATTTGCGATCTCTGTGTGACAGCGACGACGGTGACTCGACGGACAGGAAGAGAGAGCGTAGCGACAGAAATGGAAGGGACGGCGGAGTCAATAGAGGTGAAGCGACGGTGCGAGGTGGACAGGGACTCCAGCATCGCGGACAGTGACGACTGCGTTGCGGAGACGGAGATGAGAGATGCGAGAGTGAGAGAGAGTAGAGGGAAGAGAGAGAGTGAGAGACAGAACAGAACATATTTTTTAAGTGGGAGAAATGTACATAACCTTAAAACCCCAAGGGTATATATAATAAGTATACTTCAGGGGAGTCAAGAGCCTCTCCTTGCAAGCTTGTGCTTGCGTCCATCTTTGCAGGCCTTCGGGTCTACTTTTAGGCCCAATTTTGATAATCCGAACCGTTTATATTTTATGATTTATTCAGTATATCATACCTATAAAAAATCAAGTTGATCGGATACCAGAAAGTATGTGTTTGAAAAATTAAACTAAACACTATTTTTTAAAGAATTTAATAAACAGTTTTCCGAACATATGTTTTCTGATATCCGATCAACTTGATTTTTTACAGGTATGATATACTGAATAAATCATAAAATATGAACGGTTCGAATTATCAAAATTGGGCCTAAAAATAGACCCGAAGGCCTGCAAGGACGGACGCAAGCACGGAAGCTGCAAGGAGAGGATCCTCACTCTACTTCAGGGGGCTAACGAGGACGGGTTCGGGGACGGGGACTGGCCGAGGCCGGGGGTGAAAAACATATCACCGTCCCCGACCCGAAAATCATCGAGGATTTATTTTTAAGTACCATTCCCGACCTGTTGGGGATAATTTTTGGGGAAAAACCGCTCTAATCGGGGTCGGGGAGTCGGGTCCCCGTCGGGCCGGTTTCAAATTGCCATCCCTATTGCCGATGATGGGTGTAGAAGTTTGTTTAAGGTTGTCGGTAGTGGGGGGTTAGAGAGTGAGAATTTGTTTTGAAATTAATTGAAAACATATTTTTTTCATTTAAAAAAAATAAAAGTGAAAATAATATACTAAATGAGGTTTTATTTTAATTTCTAAAAAAAAAATAAAAATAAAAATAGAAAACATAAAACAAAAAAAGGGAAATGCTACCAAATGAAGCCTTGCAAAAATTATGCCCTCGTTTGGCATGTGAAATTTTGGAATTAAAAAGGTAAAATAACCATAAAAAGATATAATGAGTTAAAAAAAAATGTTACACTTAAATTATAATTATTTCATTTTTTCTCTCACAAAAGTCAAAAAACTCATCCCAAATGATATTTTTTTAACCCTAGGCTAAAATAGCCAAAAAACTAAAAAGCCAACTTACATCTCAAACGAAGCCATTTAATAGGTCCGAAACACTATTTAATAAAATATGAACAATTCTTAAATATGCCTTGCATACCATATGCAAGGCATATATGATTCCTTATACATTTTCATTGTTTGGGTAATATAAATTTGTGTTAAAACTTATACATTTTTGTGTTAGAACTTATACATTGTTACCTGCTAGGCAAGTTAACTTACAGGTAAACATAATAAAATAATAAATTATATATTATATATATATATATATAAGTATTTTCATAAAAATACGTAAATTTTCACAATTTGCAAAAGTGATTTCACAAAAATGTGTAACTGAACACAAAAATGTGTAACTGAACACAAAAATGTGTAAGTTTGTTCCAAAAAATTTAGAACAACACAAATATGCGTAAGCTTCACAAATCACACAAGTGATTTCACAAAAATACGTACATTTATTTCCAAAAATTTAGAACAACACAAAATGTGTAAGTTTTCACAAATAACGTAACTGATTTCACAAAAATGCGTAAGTGAACACAAAAATGCGTAAGCTTGTTGACAAAAATTTAGAACAACATAAAATCCGTAAGTTTTCACAAATCACGTAAGTGATTTCACAAAAATACGTAAGTGAACACAAAAATGCATAAGTTTGTTTTCAAAAATTTAGAATAACACAAATATGCGTAAGATTTCACAAATCATGTAAGTGATTCACAAAAATACGCAAGTTTATTTTCAAAAATTTAGAACAACACAAAATGCGTAAGTTTTCACAAAAAATACGTAAGTGATCACAAATACGAGTAAATCCTTGGAGAACACTTTTATTTCTCACAAAATTGAGTAAGTTTTCACAAAATTACGTAAGTTTTCACAATTTACGTAAGTTGTGACACAAAACTTAGAGTAGTTAACAAGGAATGACGTGTAAGTTTGTTCCTAAAAATATTCAACAACACAAAAAATATGTAAGTTTTCACAACTGACGTAAGTGATTTATCAAAAAATGTATAAGTAACCACAAACACGAGTAAGTACTTAGAGAACACTTTTATTTTACAAAATTGCATAAATTTTCACAATTACGTAAATGATTTCTCAAAAAATACATAAGTGATCACCAATACAAGTAAGTTTTTGAAGAACACTTTTATTTCAAAAAATTACGTCAGCGTTCACAACTTACTAAAGTTGTGACACAAAACTCAGGGTAGTTAACACATAATGTCGCGTAAGTTTGTTCTTAAAAATTTTCAACAACACAAAAATGCGTAAGTTTTCACAGCTGACGGAACTGATTTCCCGAAAATTGCATAAGTGATTACAAATACGAGTAAGTATTTGCAAAACATTTTTATTTCACAAAATTGCGTAAGTCTTCACGACTTTCGTAAGTAATTTTCTAAAAAATACGTAAGTAATCACAAATATGATTAAGTCATTGGAAAACATTTTTATTTCACAAAATTGCATAAGTTTCATAAAATCACATAAGCTGTGTCACAAAACTCAAGTTAGTTAACAGAAAAATGACGCATAAGTTTGTCCCCTAAAACTTTTAATGACACAAAAATACGTAAGCTTTTACAATTGACGTAACTGATTTCTCCAAAAATGTGTAAGTGATCACAAATACGAGTAAGTTCATGGAGAACACTTTTATTTCACAAAATTGCGTAAGTTTTCACAACTGGCGTAAGTGATTTCTCAAAAAATGCGTAAGTGATCACAAATACGAGTAAGTCTTTGGAGAACACTTTTATTTCAAAAAATTGCATAAATGTTCACAACTTATGTAAGTGATTTACCATAAAAAGGCATAAGTGATCAGAAATACAAGTAAGTCCTTGTAGAATTTTTATTTCACAAAATTGCATAAGTTTTCACAACTAATGTAAGTGATTTCCGAAAAAATGCGTAAGTGATCACAAATACGATAAGTCCTTAGAGAACACTTTTATTTCAAAAAATTGCGTAAGTGTTTAGAACTTACGTAAGTGATTTACCAAAAAATGCATAAGTTATCACAAATACGAATAAGTTTTTAGAGAACACTTTTATTTCACAAAATTGCGTAAGTTTTTACAACTTTCGTAAGTGATTTCCCAAAATGCACAATTGATCACAAATACTAGTAAGTCGTTGGAGTAAACTTTTACTTCACAAAATTTCATAAGTTTTCACAAAGTCACGTAAATTGTATCCCAAAACTTAAGCTAGTTTACATAGAATGACATGTAAGTTTGTTCCGAAAAATTTTAACAACACAAAATTGTTCAAGTTTTCACAACTGACGTAACTAATTTTTCCCAAAATACATAAGTGATCACAAATACAAGTAAGTCTTTAGAGAACACTTTTATTTTACAAAATTGAGTAAGTTTTCACAAATAACGTACGTGATCTCACAAAAAATGCGTAAGTGATCACAAATACGAGTATTTCATTTTAGAACACCTTTATTTCACAAAATTGTGTAAGTATTCAAAAAGTTATGTAAGTTGTGTCACAAAATTCAGAGTAATTGACACAACATGATGCGTAAGTTTGTTCCTAAAAATTTTCAATAATACAAAATTGCATAAGTTTTCACAACTAACATATGTGTTTTCCCAAAAAATGCATAAGTGCTCACAAATACGAGTACGTCTTTGGAGAATATTTTTATTTCACAAATTGCGTATAATTTCACAACTTACGTAAGTGATTTTCTAAAAAATGCGCAAGTGATCACAAATATGAGTAAGTCTTTAGAGAACATTTTCATTTCACAAAATTGCGTAAGTTTTCACAAAGTCACATATGTTGTGTCAAAAACTCAGGGTAGTTAACACAAAATGACGCGTAAGTTTGTTCCTAAAAAATTTCAACAATACAAAAATGCGTAAGTTTTCACAATTGACGTAGGTGATTTCCCCAAAAAATGCATAAGTGATCACAAATAATAGTAAATCCTTAGAGAACACTTTTTGTGTTTAAAAAAAAAAAATTGTTGTCCAATTAATTTTATAATGTGTGCAGTTACCAAAATTTTAATTAGCTAACAATAATTTAATTTTTTTTAAATAATTTTTTGTCTAATTAATTCTATAATGTGTGTAGTTACCAAAAATTTAATATTGTTTAATTAAAACTTGATAGTAATAATTATTTCATTATTTTCAACTAGTGAAATTTCATTATCTTCAAATAGTGAAATTTGGCATTAATATTTAGGTAAATTTTACTATTAGCAAAGTCAAATTTCTAGTAAATGAGTGAAAATTATAAAATTAAATGCCAACGACAGACTAACGAGTAAATTAATATATTTATTGAAGAGTTAAATTGTATCATTTTATAATCTAGATAGAAAAGTAATAGTTCGTGATAGTTTCAATAAAGATAAGTAAATTGATACTTTATGATAGCTTTGGGAATGTCAAATAATACAAGGGGTGTAGGACATTTTCGTATAACGGAAGAGAATCCTACCATGACATTCAATTGCAGAACAATCACGAGTTCAATGAGAGAAAAGTATGTGTTGAAAACTTTGACAATTGCCTCAACAAATTTTAATTTTTCTATCTACAAAATAGAGACAAAGAGACATAAAGTGAAATGTAAGAAAAAAAAAAGTTGGTCCATTTAATATTCGAGCAATGATTGAGATAAAGAGTTATAGACAAGCTGGTCCATTTATAAAATAGTAATTATAATTTTATAAAATTCTAATTATAAAACAAAGTAAAAAAAATTATATAAGACAACAAAAGAAACATATCTTTATATACTTCTTTGTAGGAGTTAAATTAAAACATTTGTTAAAAATCATTTTCATTTTATCATTTAATTTTATTAACATTCTAAATTCAATGATATATAAAAATATTTAAATTAATTAATATACATTCAAGAAAATAAAAAAAAATTAATCGTTTTTATTTATTGGATTAAGTGGATGGGCTTGGAATTTGAATTTTTTTGCGGTTAGGATTGGAATGGTTAGATTAGTCTCGATGTCGGGTCGAGTTTGGGATGACACATATCCAAACTATTCCTCTTTTTCTTTTCCTATTATATTTTTTTCCCCCTCGATTTATCCTAATTGTGCCTCATCTCTCTCTATTTCTCATTCAGATTCCTTTATTTCGCTCAAATTATTGAACGATCAACACTGATAGTTCTTTCTCACTAGATTCTTACTCTTTTAACCTCGATCTCCTCTTTCTACTTATATGTGTTTACACCAGATCCTTGAGTTTGTTGCTGCTCTCTCTATCTATTTCAACTCTATTGTAGTTGATGTTACAAAATTTTGTGACTTAATTACGATATTTGTGGTTTCTGAAGGGGCAAATTATAAAACGGGTCGGATCCAAGCCTTGGGCCGGTCCAATCAGCTAAGCCTATGTAACAACCCTAACCCTTAACTAACGTTAATTCATGCTTAAGTGTGCCTAACAAGTGATTAAGAAGAAATCATGAGTTAATGTCATGTATATTGCATTATTAATGTGCCTCTATCTATTTAGCGTAAAAAGATCTGTTTATGTTTTAGTTTCGATTTGCGAATTGAAGGCCTTATCGACATCCGATACAAAAATTGATTTGATTTGTGTTAATTAGAATTTTTAGGATTTTATAGTAGGTTTAATTGAAAATTCATTTCGGAATGATTAAATAAGATTAAATTAATCTCACTTAATTGCCTATGACTTTAGCCAATTAAACACCATTTCTTTTATGATTCCACTCACCTCTTCTCATCCACTTACATACACCTTTGAGCCTATTCTACAATAGAAAAACGTGAGAGTGAGAGTAAGAGAGAGAGAGAGAGAGAGAGAGAGAGAGAGAGAGAAGGAGGATTGACATCAAAAGCAAGAGGAAATGAGAATTGCTAGGGAATTCAAGGAGATTGGAGTGGGACCTTAGAGAATTCACCAATTAGAGCTTTATTGAGAGGTTGAGGTATGAATTCAACACCTAGATTAGGATGGACAAAAAAAGAATGAAAGAGCATAGATCATATCATGTATGCATGCATGTTTCATAGCATTTTGAAGTTGATTTTCAAGAATTCCCTCATGTATGTCTTGAATTCACCTCAATTCTGGGAAATCGTTGAGTTTCATGTTGTTTTGTAACATTTGATCATGTTTTGAGGAGCTTTGATTCAAAGAATTGCATGCATGTTATGTTCATGGGTTATTCTTGAGTTTCAAGTTGAATTTTGTACAATTGGCATGCTTTTGGGCCATGGTTTCTTGAAATATCTTTAATTCATGTTGCTTTAGGGTCTTCATGTATTTTTCTCAAGTTTTGACCCAGAAAAATTGAGTTTGAAGTTTTAAAGGTTGAGTTTTGTGCTTGAGGATCAATCTGGAAATTTCAGATTTTTGATCCACGCTCGAGCGGAGGACTTTACGCTCGAGCGTACACTCTGAGTACATGCACTTTCGCTCGAGCGTCGAGAGTCACGCTCGAGCGTGAAATGCATATGCCCAGAAGTTCATGTGTTTTGCAGTCCACTCGAGCGAGGGAATCCGCGCTCGAGCGAGGGTCTGAGTCTCACGCTCGAGCGTGGGTTGAGCGTCCATCGAGCGTGAAAAACATGCAACCAGTACTTTTTCAAGAGTTTGTAGTCCGCTCGAGCGAGGGAAGTCACGCTCGAGCGAAGCTTCATTGTCTGCATGTCCGCTCGAGTGGGAAAAGCCACGCTCGAGCGTGGACCCTATTTTCAGCAAGTTTTGAAAAACATTTTCCAGCAAATTTTTGCATCCTCATTCCATCCTAGGCATTCCTAGGCCATGTTAAGACTCCATAATGAGGATTAAAGGCTACAAACACACTAAGAGCAATGAATTAAGTTATGTTCAGTTTGAGTGTGGGAATTCACTGTATGTATCTATCATGTTATGTAGGTCACGCGTCTCGAGTTAAGTGAATTGCCCACTTTGTCATCTAATTGGAGCTACCAATTATCTGTGAGTAATAACTCTGTAAAGTTATGTTTAACTATGATTATTTTCTAATGATATGAGATGATAAGTTTCTGAAATGCTATGTTTTGTGTGAATGAATGATTGTCCAATTTTCTTTGAAACAAAATTGTGGTATCCTTATCAGAGGCCCTCGCTCAGGGGACATAATACTGTAACTTATGGTCATGAGGCCCTAGCCCGGGGGAAAGAATACCGTGGCCCAGGCCCTCGCCCGGGGGAAATAATACTGTGGCCCAGGCCCTCGCCTGGGAAAAACAATATTGTGGTACAGGCCCTCGCCCGGGGGAAATAATACCGTGGCCCATGTATGAGATATGTTACCCGGTACCGGAGGTTCCATTATGGAACTTGATATGCTTGACCAAAGAGACATGTTTAAGCTAATGGATGTACCACACATGATTAAACAAGGATAAGACTATGATTCTATTTCACTATCTGATTATGATCCTGAAATGTTGTCAGACAAGTTATGGACATCATTCATTAAAGTCTTTACTTTGTTATTATTCACTGGGCTGTCGCTCACTGTTTATATTATGTATGTAGGTGAGCAGGCACGTGACCAGGTCCAATTGACGGCCTAAGTTTCAGTTTTGTCAGCCAACCGTTGTGCCTCCCGAGGAGATTCCGATTGAAGTCAATTTTCATGGATGTTTTTATAAACATGATAGGCTATGTTTATACTATGTTGTGGTTGGTTAAAATGTCTGATATTGTAAGTTGTAACACTGTTATGAAATTTTAAGTTATCTATTTCATGTATGTCCACACAGCTCTATGGACTATGTATGTCTTGATTATTTGCTTCCATAGCCCCTGCTATATGTTATTATGCCTAGAGGCCTTTGGTAATTCAAGAATTACTAGCTGGTTATGATGCTAAACCCATAGGGGCAGGTTTGGGTCGTGACAGCCTAAACCCAAGTGGGTCAGGCAAATGTACGGGCCAGTCAATTATGCCCATCTCCATAAAGACGGGTCTTCTTAAGTCCTCAAGTTAGGCCTAACTTGCAGTGGAAATGCCAGTCTAGCCACGATGTTAGGTTGGGTCGAGTTGTCGAACTCAATCTATGGACCGAACTGATGGGCCGAACCCATTATCAGAACCAAAGTGGGTCGAGCCCACACAAAGATGTTTAAATGGGCTAGCCCATCTCTATAAGCAGTCTTACAAATGGCCGATCCGAGGCACAATGGTACCGAGCTGAGGAAACCTCTCAGAGAAACGTAGAAGTTATGAACACATGCACATGAAAAGCTGCCACCTCAGTTAGTCCCTTCCCCCTAGAATCACAGAAACAGTTAACTAACGGAATGTGACCTGTTATAAGCATGATTACAAAGAGCACATACTTTCATTGTTAACTACCTTGAGGTTCCCCACCTTGAGCAAGGTTAAAGGAAGCCTTGAAGCACCAAAGCTCCATGAATCCATCTTGGGTAGCAAACAAAGTCTTTTATATAAAGATTCACTCTCTTCACATTGAAGGTAACTGAACTCATCCAACTCTACTCACTTAAAACATAATTGAATTCACTCTACACTTTCCTCTCTCTACACCTAGAGAGAGCCTCTCATCTTTTCTGACCACTTACTTCCAAATCGGAGGGGTTTTCCGGCCAATCTCGATCGGGCAACTCTGAAGGGTTTTGTGTTTATAGGTCCTTAGTTCCTGGATAGTCCATTCAGTCGTGGAGCTCCGATCCACTTTCATCTAGTGCGGGGTTCAGTACGCACAATTGGTGCGGTAAGCGTGGATCCCTTATCTCTGAGCTTTGCATCTAATTCTAACGATGAGAATTTAGGATATTCCACTCTCTACATCAACTCTACTAACGGAAAAGACGAAGGATAAAGGTCTAACGTTGCCAACTGTTCTGGAGGAGCAAATCAGAAACAACAACCGGACACCAGACTCTGTTGAGCATTGACAATTCTTTGCTGGTGGCTTTTCTTACCATTTCCTGTTGGAGAAGGATCATAAGGATTGTATAATTGATTCCATGGGTATAAAAATTCAAGAATTGAAAGCGCAGCTCAAGAAGATGATGGGTGACCCGACGGAGAAGAGGATCGATGCAGAGCCTTCTTGCCAGCGTCAGAAGAGTCCATCCTTGGAGCCACCAATGAAGAAGGTCCCTAGAAATGAGTCTTTACAGTGAAGTCAGCCAACTCTGGTAGAAAGTGGAGCAGTGAGCAGCCATACTTGTGGTTTACGCCGGAAGAGGGCTAAGAGGCAAAAAAACAGTCAGCTAGCAGACGCAATATCCTCTTTGTCCTCAAGATCTTCGTACTTGGTCAATCGGAAACAGAGAAAATGAGCAACAACGGGAACGAAAAGCTCAGTACCTTAATCACACTGTTCATCAAAGGGAGCATCGAGCAGTGGATTGGCTTGTCTCTTTTCCTTTCTCTCCAGATATAGAAGCTATGAAACCTGCCAAGAAGTTCACCCCACCGAAATTCACACAATATGATGGGAAGTCAGATCCACTCACACACATCAGCCACTACTGATAGGTGTTGTCTTTATGGAATCGAGATGGGGCGCTGATGTGCAAGGTCTTTCCATCCAGCTTGGGAGAGTCCGGACTCCAATGGTTCGATCGTCTTCCTGCTGGATCGATCTACGACTAAAAGCAGCTCTCTGCAGAATTCTTGGCCAGATTTGTTTCCAACACCAAGATCCTAAAGAAACCGGACACTTTGTTCGGTCTCCGAAAGGAAAAGAAGGAAACACTGTGTAACTACGTAGGAAGGTACTGGGAAGAATACTACGATTTAGAGAAAAATATCTACAGTGAACAAATGACAGTATTGTCTTTTGAGCATAGCCTGTGGTCAGAAAGCAAGGTGAGGAAATCACTTACCAAGCGCCTAACCACTACATTGAAGGATTTACGTGCCAGAATTGAGCAATACGCTCTAGGAAGATCAAATTCCCATTGAAGTGGCATCGGTCGAACAGTCGAGCTGGGGAGATCGACGAAGGACAGACGAAGGAGAACCCTGAGAAGTCGTAGTGAATGAGGTAGATAAGTCTAAATCCCATGAAGCAGTTGTCACAGTGTTCAAAGAGCTTATCTACCTTATCATAGAGAAAATCAAGAAAGAACCATTCTTTACTTGGCCAACAAAGATGTTAGGAGACCTAACTCGGATCAACCAAAAGCTCAGGTGTACCTATCACTAGGACATGGGGCACATGACTCAGAACTATAGAGCATTGAAACAACATTTGGAGGATTTGGTAGTTGTTGGGCACCTCCAGGAATACATCGATCCAGACAAGATCGTGACCGAACAGGGGAATCTCCCATCACAACCAAATGCAGAGCATCCCCCTTGACTAGTCATTAATGTAATCCATGGCACAACCAGTCTCGAGTGGGAGGAGGTGCTTCAAGAGGAAATTGCAAAAGCTGTACAAATTCAACAAGTAATGTCAGTTGGTCCAGCACAAAAAAAGGTTAGAATGATACTTAAGTCCCCTTTATGTACTGTTTCATTTACTGAGAAAGATTTAGAAGGTATTTAACATCCATACATTGATGCATTGATTATAACTGTGGGAATTGAAAAACAATTTAATGTGAAACGAGTTCTGCTGGACCAGGGTAATGCCGTGGATATCTTGTATTATGATTTATTCAGAAAGCTTGGTCTTTCTGAGCAATATTTCACCCCAGCAACAACATTGCTGGTCGACTTCAATTCCTAACTCGAATGGCCACTTGCCTGTAGTAGTTGGGACAAAGACTCTTCAGATAGAATTCTTGGTTATAAACACTTCATCCCCTTATATTGCCATCCTTGGTCGGCCACAGATTCACCAAATGAAAGTAGTCCCTTCAACTGCCACTAGCTCATCCCCTTCCCAACGGAGCACGGAGTAGAGCAAATCTTAGGGGACCAAGTTGCATTAAAGCATTGTTTTATGGCAGCCATGAAGGCTAAACAGCTCTGTAATCGGGTTCAGATAGTTGAAGTAGTAGAACAGCTTGTGTTGGAAGATGCCAGAGGAACCCCAGTCGAGAAGAAAATGGAGGATTTGGAGAAAGTTTTAGTAAAAGAAGGCGACCTTGAGAAGTACTTTCTTATTTTTACCTCGCTAGGCCCTAATGAGAAACTTCAGTTATTGGATTTAATGAGGGAAAATATGGAGGTATTTGCATGGTCGGCATATGATACTTCTGGCCTAGATTCAGAATTTGCTTGCCATAAGCTCAATGTCAATCCTTCAGCTCGGCCCATCGTGCAAAAGAGCTGAAGATCCTCAGTTGAATATACCGAAGTAGTGATTGTAGAGGTCGATAAGCTCCTGGCAGCGGGGGCAATTCGGGAAATTCAGTACCTACAATAGTTGTCCAACATAGTTTGAGTCAAAAAGAAGAATGGAAAAGTGGAGAGTCTGTGTCGATTTTACTTGTCTCAACAAAGCTTTTCCGAAAGATAACTTTTCCTTACCTCCCATAGATCAACTTGTGGATTTAACAGCTGAACATGAGCGAATAAGTTTTCTGGACGCCTACAGCGGCTATCACCAGATACCTCTATTCGGCCTAGACCAAGAGAAGACAACATTTATCACTCCAAGAGGCACCTACTACTATAAAGTAATGTCGTTCGGCCTTAAAAATGCTAGAGCAACTTACCAGCGGATGGTAACTCAGATGTTCAAAAAGCAACTCGGTCGGACTATGGAAGCATATATAGATGACATGGTGGTTAAAAGCAGACTTGTTACAAACTACTTCACTGATCTAAGAGATGTTTTTAGTATCCTAAAAACCCATCAACTTCGCCTCAATGCCTCGAAATGCACTTTCAGTGTAGGAACATGGAAGTTCTTGGGGTACATGGTAACTCATAGAGGAATTGAAGCAAATCTGGATCAAATTAAAGTAATACAGGAAATAGAGATACCGACGATGGCCAAGGAACTACAGAAATTAGATAGAATAGCAGCAGCACTGAACCAATTCATTAGTAGATCCTCAGACCGAATGAAGCCTTTTTTCTAACTAGTGAGCCCCCTTTTTTTTTTTCTAACTAGTGAGCATCAAGTAAGTCTTGGAGTCCTAATTTTAACCCTCTAGGTGTCACTCTCTCTTAAGAGATCCTACACTTCCTGTCGTCGACTTAACCGCCTTCGTCTCCACTGTCCTCTCTAACTTAAACAATCTATTCGATAACGCCCAACCCCCTGCTGTGACGACGAAACCCTAGATGTATTCGAGCTCAATTACAAACTGTATGTACTTCATAATCACCCAAAGTCCTTACTTTTACTGTTATTATCTGGGATTTGTCTGTGCTGAGAGGAAATTTTCAAATTTAGGGTTTTCAAGCAGAGGACTTGAATTTTTTGTATGATTACATAAAAAAATCAAAAACCCATCTTCATGCTGTCCCATTTCCTTTGAAGAAGCTTGATTTTTTTTAGGTGTAATTTATGAGATTATGTGATTTTGAAGACCATTTGAGCCTTGATTGTTTGTGTTATTTAATGTTTTGTGGTTGAATCTATGTTGCTCTAGACTTGCTGGATGTGTTAGATGATATGTTATAACTGCTATTGAAGTTTTGCTTTTGCATTCTTGCATTGTTCAGATGGTAATATGCTCAAATGGCGTTCAATGAAATGTCAGAAAGAGTTGCATGTCTAAGTGTCAATTTGGTACATTGGCTTTGTGAGCTTTTGAATTCCAATGGTGTCGTTTAGTAACACTTACGTTTTCAGTTTTCTGTTTATATTTACAAAAATTTAAAAAACTCAAATAAAACTTGTTTGGTAAAATTTTTGATTTATAAATCAGTGGTCTCATTTTATAAATTTGGCCAAAAAATGAAAACACAAAAAATGTGTTTCCGTTTTGGGTTTTGGGTTTTTTTTTTTTTTTTTTTATCATCCAACACTAGCCACCACCTGCCATCATTTTCCACCACCGTCTTTCGGCACCACCACCAACCACCCATCCCCACCACCACCTGCCACCACCACGTACCACCCACATGCCACCACCCGCCACCACCACTCACCAGCCACCACCCACTCGCCACCACCACCCAGTCGAGAAGAAAAT
>NW_021028183.1:45701-93419 GCF_004153795.1 Camellia sinensis
GTTAAAAGGCGTGCCATCAAAAGGCGTGCCCGAGGCATCAAAAGGCGTGCCATGAAAAGGCGTGCCAGGTTGTCGGCGTCAAAAGGCGCGCGATGTGCGTGGCTGCCTCTGTGTCATGGTCTTTATAAACCGAAGCGGAGGAGGCAGAAACTCCACCACAGCTACCCACCACCCACCGTCACCACTTTCCACCACCGTCTTCCGCCGCCACTTGCCACCACTCGCCATTTCTCACTCTTTTTTATATTTTAAATTTTTTTTAAACATTTTGTCAATTACCAAACGCGTTTGCAGTTTATGTTTTTCTAAAAATAAACAAAAAATAAACAAAAACCAGTTTATAAAATTTTTGTAAATATAAACTGAAAACGTAAACGTTACCAAACACACCCATTAATGTTCGTATAATTTTATTTTATTTTATTTTATATATTTTCTGTTGTTTAGTATTTTAGTGCCAATTATTTGGGCAGTGGCAGTAGTTGTACTGCTGTTTAGTATTGGCTCTCTATCATTTTCTATTTACTCAATGATGAAATTTGTTTATCTTTAATTATGGTTTTCTCCCTCTCTTACTATTAAATCAAAGATCAAAATTGCTTCTGTATAATTAATTTGAATGGATTCAAACTATGCGAAGTTCAAAAGTGAATCGAAATTATTTAGGGTGTTATTTGACTATAGCTTCTTTTTAGTAGGTGTTTAAGGTATGTTCTTGCATGTTGGTTCTCTCATCCAGCTGAAAGTGCATCTGTTTATTCATATTCTTTTGTTGTAAAATTTTCTAGAGAACTATACTTGTTTGCATTCATATTGTTGTGCTTTGGCATTCATGTACAATGATTTGAACGAGTTTTGAAATTTATAGTTTGTGTTACTAATATATATATATGTAGATTTTGAAGTATAATGAATCTAAAAATTTAGGATGAATGCATTGATTTTCTGTCTTGTTTTTATTTTTTATTTTTTTCATTGTTTCTTGTGTCTCGTGATAATAACTTTGGTTATTTGCTCTTAATTTTGTTGTATAGTTGAATTTCTTAGGAACAAAACCCTTGTATATTTTTTCACTTTCTTTTGTTTTGGTAATGATTTGATTTTTTTTTTTTTTTTGGAGTGTTATGTGGGGTTCAATTTAGCCATGGAAAGGGTTTTAACAAGCAATTGGGAAAAATAGTGCCTTAAAATGAGTTTCTATTGGTAACGACATTGCTATTCTTGTCTTCATTTTTTTGAAATGAGTTTCTATGATTCAAATGGATTTTATGAATTTGAAATGGTTTTTATATTTGCTTATTATGCACAAGCGCTCTCATTTCTATGAAAGAGATGAATCTTTAGAATTCGAGACATACGAAAAAGATCATGTTGTTGCCACTACAATCCGAGACGTACACTACAAGAAATTATAGCTTTGGCGACTAATTTTGCCGACTAAAGTCAATTTAGTCGCCAAAGGTGTACACATTAGCTACTAAAAATGTTTTGGTCGCCAATGGTATACACATTAGCTACCAAACATTATTTGGTCCCCAATACTAAGACGTATTAGCTACTAAACTGTTTTGGTCGGTAAATGTGACCTACTTCGCTACTAATGTCATATGTAGTCGGAATAGTCTCCACTAATGACGACTAAGTACATGTTAGTCGTTAAATATTAACTTTTGGCCGACTAAATATCACAATGGTCGCTAATTGTATAATATTTATAAATTATTATTTTTTATTTTCGTATTTCTTTAATTTTTTGCTACTAACAGCACTGTTAGTCGTGGAAATAATTGGTTTCGGCGACTAATTGGATTTTGGTCGCCAAATAATGCAGTTTCACCGACTATGTTTTTGGTAGCCAAACGTGCCGCGAAATTGTGGAGGGAATATTAATTTTTCATTACATATATTAGCGACGAAAATAATTTTTGGTCGGTAATAAATATTTTTTTCTTTTATTTTCATTGCAAAAGTATTCCATTTCCCTCCCTCTCGCACTCCCGCCTCTATCACTGCTTTGTCTCCATCGCAAGAGTTGTTGTATCATCCCCCGAACTCCCTCCCAGGTATCTCCCTCTCTCTCTCTGTATCTCTCTCTCCATTTCTTAAACATCTCACAAGGCCTCTCGGTTTCCCCTCTTTCTCTCTCTCTCTCTCTCTCTCTCTCCCTGTTTACACACACAGACATACATGCATATATATATATATATATACACACACACACACACAAATCATATATTCATAACCTTGATTCCATATATACTCGATTATATACACAAATCATATGTACACTCACGCCTCTGTCCTTTTTTCTACAGGAATAGTCTCCATCGCCCGAACTCTCCCGAACTGGATCATCCTCCGAACTCCCTCCCAGGTATGTCCTCTATTTCGCATCTGTCTCTCCCTCTCGATTTCCCTCTGTTTCTATCCGTCTCTGTTTACACACACACACACATATATACATATATATATATATATATATGTCAAAACACACCGAATATGAAGTACGAAATGCCCTCAATTAGGGCATTGTTATTGAAATGTGATTCAAATTAAAAATTAGGGCAATGCTTGGGGTGAATCAAGCCATTTGCTACATAAACTAGGGCAAAGTCTTGTAGTAGTAGTACATATAAAAGAGGAATTTTTATGGTTTTGAGTAAATAAACTAGCTGCTCGTTGCTTTTGGATGCCTTGGTAAGAATGTTGAGGTACTTAATATATACCTACTGTTCTTTTTCATAGTTGCATTTCTAATGTATGAATTTGATGTAATATGTTGAGGTTGAGAATCTTGACATATGAATGATTTTAAAATCTACAAATGAATAAGTATTCACACTTGAGGTAGGATATTTTGTGTCTTGGAAGTACCTGAAAAGAGATGTAGTCATCATAGTTTTGGTAAAACAAGGGCAGTGATTAGATTGTCTTTGTAGATTCTTTGGTTGATGCTGTGTTCTTGAATGAACATATAGTAGTAGCTTGGTACCCATGGATCATAACTTTCGATCTATTGGCCTAGCTGTGTATGTTATTTTTTTTTTTAAACATTTGGTGTCACACTGCATTTTAAGTTGAAATATGATTTTAGAATATAATAATATTGTAAGTGAACATTCAGGGAATTGACTAACCAAAAGATATTCTTGAGATTAAATGGATTTTATTTTCTATGTACTTGTGATCAGCTACATTCATCCTTTGTCCTTGACCTTAGTTTTTTTTTTGGGTTTTAAATCATGGGTTGCATTTCTTAGTTTTCCCTTTGGTGCCTTTGAGACTGGGTGCAATTATTGATCTTTTTGCTTATGAGAAATATATCTTCCTTGACGTTCTCTAAAGTCTTTCTGAGATGCATTCGTATTTTATTAATCATCTCCTGTATTGCCCGTTGCCGCATCTCTTCCGCAATGCTATGGAATTTTTTCCATAAAAAATCATTATGTTCTTGCTGATCAGAATATTTAATTCAGTTTTCTGGAAATTTATTTTTGGTAAGCTGAATGGGGTGATTTAAATCAGGTTCTGAATGGTTTCTATCAGAACAAGATCTAGTTTGTTTGAGAATAAACTTTTTTTTTCCCTTTCATTTGTGAATGAACTCTTTTCACTTGTTATTATAATTTATATAGAGGGTTGCATCAAACTGGCATCTTTTAACATATGAGCCATCACATTTTCATTCTAGTATTACCTATTTCAATATTCAACACACTTAACTACTTCAAATTGAAGGAAGGAAAAAAAAAAACGGAAGGGGAAAAACAGTGCACCTCTACTATGCTTGGGGTGAATCAAGCCATTTGCTACACTTAATTGTTTTCGTAAGTTTATTATTTTCATAAGCATGACCTTTTCAAAAGGAATTTTTATGGTTTTAAGCTAGATATACAATTAAATCATACATATGGTTAGCATTGCCTAGCGTAAATGTTTACTTTTGTGCTATAAATAAGCATGGTAGTTTGTGGATGGATAGCATTGCCTTGTCTTGAATGGATAGCATTGACTTGTTAAATTCTTGGAAAATACTTGGAAAACATGATAATTACATGTGAGTAATATTTAAACATCATTACATAAAAAAGTACAAGGAGGCTGCTCTTGGTATGGGAACTGAGGAGAATATAACCTCGATGCTTCCATTTTAGTTCAGGTTGGAAATTTATGATGCTTGCATCATGGCGGCATATTGCTCTTGTTGCCTCCTTAGTAATTTAATTCCATATTTCCAAAGAAGGAGAAAACTCATTTATGGCCAAAGCTTAGGTTGAAAATGTGTGAATATGCATTTGCGGACATGCACAGTAGCCATGTATGATTTTTTGTTTTGCGATTTTCAGAATAGGATGAATGTTCTTTTCTCTTTTATTGGTGTTTCTGTCTTTACTTTTTTTTTTAGTAAATAACATGTCATGCACACACACTGTGAAGAGCATGAAAATGTTTTTGATTCTTTTGATATATCATTCTATTATTGACCATATGGTTTCACTAGTACTAGTGCTCTACTAGTTATGTTATCTAGTGGTCCAAAATTACGGGTCATTTCTTGAATTAACTTCCATAATTACGCATTGTTTTAGAACAAATCGTGTCATAAAGTCCCACCTTAAAAGAGATTTATGTGACAAGCCAAACAGTGAATGAAAAACAATATAATCTATCTCAACTTGAAATGCGTGTTCTCATTTGTTCCTCGGTTAATCTTTGTGTGAGTTGTAGGTGACAAAATGGACAAGAGTTAGATGACGATAAATAATAGGCTGACAAGTAAAGAGTATCAACAAGGGGTGAAGTCATTCCTTGATTTTGCTATGGCAAATTTAGGCATAGAGGATGAAATTAGGTGTCCGTGTGTCGATTGCATTAATGGCACAAAATATAGCAGACAAGTTGTGTGGATGCACTTGATTCGAAGAGGAATGGCATCTTTGTATATAACTTGGGTGCATCACGGGGAACATGTTCCCATGTCTCGTCCTAGTGCATCAAATGACCAATGTGGAGGTAGTGGCGAATGTATGACAGATATCGATGATCCACCTATGGATGAATTGCCTATTATGTTGCAAGAAATTTACGTAAGTGGTCTTATGGATGATCATACTGACGAGGAACCTAATGGTTTGGAGAGGGAGGATTTGCATAAGTTCACTAGGTTATTCGAAGATGCACAACGCAAAGTTCACCCGACATGTGAAAAGTTTTCTGTGTTATCATTCGTCATTAAGATGCTTCATGTGAAGGTGTACAACAAATGGAGCAACAAGTCATTCGATATGGTTATGCAGGTATTCAAGGACATTCTACCAGAATGTGATCAAACAGTTCCATGAACACTTTATGATGCTAAGAAGTTCTTACGTGACTTTGGTTTGGGATATGAAACAATTCATTCGTGCAAGAATGATTGTGCACTATTTTGAAAGGAGAGTGCTAATTTGGAGAAATGCCGTACATGTGACACATGTAGATACAAGTTGAACGATGATGGTGGTAAAAAGATTCCACACAAGGTATTACGGTACTTTCTATTGACACCGAGGTTGAAAAGACTGTATATGTCCAAAAAAACAGCCGCAGATATGAGATGGCACAATGAGAAGTGTGTGGATGATGACATATTAAGGCACTCGGCCGATGGTGAAGCATGGAAGGATTTTGATAAGCAACATCCGACATTTTTTGATGACTCTCAAAATGTCAGGCTAGGGCTGGCAACAGATGGTTTCAATCCATTTGGGAATATGAGCACATCATATAGCATGTGGCTCGTAATCTTAATGCCTTACAATCTCCCACCGTGGAAGTGCATGAAAGAGCCATGTTGCATGATGTCATTGCTTATTCCCGGAGGTTCGGCACCCGCAACCATTAATAGAAGAATTGAAGAATTTGTGGGAGCATGGTGTGCAAACATATGATGCATCGAACGGGCAATTTTTTAGAATGCATGCGGCGGTAATGTGGACCATAAATGACTTTCCTGCGTACGGTAACATGTCAGGGTGGAGTACAAAGGGTTACTTGGCTTGCCCTAATTGTAACAATAATGCATTGTCCGAGGGATTACGAAGTAAAATAGGGTATATGGGTGCTCGTTGCCACTTGCCTGAGAACCACACTTAGCGAACAAGTAAGCTCTTCAATGGTTAAACAGAGCATAGGTCCAAACCTTTGGACTTATCGGGGGACCAAATACTAGAGCAAATTGATTCTGGGACTTACAAGCCGTATGGAAAACACCCACAAAATCGAAAATGACAAAGGAATGAACATCAAAATTTGAATTGGAGCAAGCGACGCATTATGCTTGACTTGCCCTATTGGAAAACGTTGAAGCTTCGACACAATATTGATGTCATGCATATTGAGAAGAATATATGTGACAATGTCGTTGGGACACTTTTGAGCGTAGATGGAAAGAACAAGGACACAAACAAAGTACGCTTAGATTTGGAGGACATGAAAATACGTAAAGAGTTACACTTGAAGAGGCGTTCTAATGGGTCCTTTGAGAAGCCTCTTGCATTGTACGCATTGTCGGTGAAAGAGAGAGAAGGCTTTTGTGATTTCTTGAAATAAATGAAGTACCCTGATGGCTATGCAGCAAATATCTCCAATTGTGTGACCGCTCAAGCTGGAAAATTATCTGGCCTCAAAAGTCATGACAGTCATGTCCTTATACGACTTCTTCCAATTGGGATGCGTGGTTACCTTAATAAGGAAATCGGAACGACACTTTTTGAGTTGGGAAATTTCTTCAAACAATTGTGTTCAAAGACATTGAGGCGTTCAGATTTGCATAAATTGGATGAACAAATTGTACTCATACTTTGTAAGCTTGAGATGATTTTCCCGTCGGCTTTTTTCGATGTCATGGTCCACTTGGCAATTCACTTGCCTCGAGAGGCTATGCTTGGAGGCCGAGTACAATATCGATGGATGTACCCAATTGAGAGGTATTAACTCAGCCCTCGTATTACTATCAAATTTTAGTTAACGCTTTACTGCTGATATAAATATTGCAGTATAACATTGTCATCGGCTTGCAAAATTAGGTTGCTTGGCTGTCTAAAAGGGTTTGTGGCCAACAAAGCTCGTCCTGAAGGTTCTATTGCCGAGGCTTACATTTCCAAAGAATGTACAACATTTTGTTCAATGTATTTGGATGGAGTTGAAACATTGTTTAACCGCCTAGAAAGGAATTATGACGTGGGTGACCGTGGCCCAGGGTTGGCGGTATTCACTCAAACTGTACGTCCCTTTGGTCTAATGACAAGGGTGTCCGATGTTTTCATAGCTGAACGCGAGTTAGCTCATTGGTTTGTCCTACACAATAGCACATAAGTGGATAAACACGTAGAGTATGAATCCTTCAAACGTATTTATAATGTTTTTGTTGTAAATTGATTAGTCTTTATCTTAGTAAATATTTTTGAATCGCATTTCTTGTAACTAGGGGGCACAAGAACTTGTTACACCAAAGAGCCGGTGCGTTCGACATCGAAAACAGACATCAGAAAGAATTCCCTAATTGGTTCAAAGATCATGTAAGCTAGTATTCTCATATCCTACCATAGATCGTACATTACGTAAATGTCACGCATGCTAGTAACATGAAACATGTTCTTCATGTAGATGAATGCATTGCGGAGCCAAGTTTCCCCCGAAGCAACTGATGATATGTGGTCATTAGCCAGTGGTCCTAGTGGCTTAGTGAACACATTTTCAGGATGTATTTCTAATGGTGTCCATTATCATACTATCGACCGTGACAACCGTCGAAAAAGTCAGAATAGTGGATTAATCGTGGAAGGGGAGCATCAAGGCCAATTGATACACTTCTATGGACACTTGGGCAGAGTGTGGGAATTGAACTATTTGTTCAAATGTCGGATTGTATTGTTCCAATGTGAACGGTTTAACACTGGTAGTAGTAGAACTATGCGTGTAGAACCACATTTCACAACAGTTGATGTAACAAGTCGATGGTACAAAGATGACTCATTTGTATTACCAAGTCAGGTTGAACAAGTATTCTATGTTAATGACACCAAATTAGGTACCAATTGGAGAGTCATAGAAAAGTTCCAACATCGAGGAATTTGGGATGTGCCAGAGATGGATGTCATACAACCTGATGATGTGTTCCAACAAAAAGAAACCACCGAGGTCGTACCTACTATGGCTATTGATGATGATGTGGTTTTGCGTCGACATGATATTGAATCTGAAATTATTCCAATGGAAGTGTTGTAATCTGTCAGAGGTGTACAAGCGAAGGGTGTTACAGATGATGCCTTCATCTCTGATGATGAAGATGGATTAATGAGCGAGGGTGACGACACAGACGAAGAATATGACCTACAAAGTGATTTTGATACAGATGTTAATGTAGATATTGATGTAGAATCTTGATGTATATCATGCTTTAGTGTTGGTCATAATTAGACCAATGTGAATGTTCAACTGGTGCACAAATGCAAATGAAACTCATTATAATGAAGGGGGATCTATCTTTGTAAATGTCAATATATCCTGACATAAACCACTATCATGAATGAGTTTTTTTATTTTTTATTTTTTATTTTGGAACAATTGGTGCTCGTCAAACTTCTATTATTATGAAAATTCTATAGTTATAATAATAAAATTTGGAAATCTGAAAATGTCTGAAAATCAGCAATCTAGAAATCTGAAATATGAAAATTTGGAAATTACTTTGGTCTGCAAATTCTGGAAATCTGGAAAATGTGGAAATTTGAAAATCTGGTGCTCGTCAAATAATTTGGTTTTTGTCCAAATCTGGAAATCACCTTGGTCTGTATCTGCAAATCTGGAAATCACTCTGAAATCTAGAAATCTGAAAAATGTGGAAATCTGAAAATTCTGAAAATTCTATGACATTCAGTTATGTTTTTGCTTTTTTTTTTCCCTTTCGGTAAGTAACAATGACTACAGTCCAGTACCTGCCCTTCTATGACATTCAGTCAAGAAAATATATCTCTGTCAATGCTATAATACAAAGCAACAATAATTGAAAGCTGCATATTCCTACTTTCAGTGACACTAGCAATGTTTTTAACATCCTAATAATCTTCCAATAAGCACAATATTCTGGTATTCCAGTAAGATCCAAACTAAAGCACTGAGATTAGCTAAAGGATAAAGGAAATAATCATATCATATACAATCAGCATTTTGATCATGAGAGTGTAATGGTTTTTGCATGCCTGAGCATGTCATATTCCATGAGGGTGCACTTATCCTAGACTTAAGAGTGCATCCAAAAATCCAAATATGTGTGCATATATACAAGTGTAAGCAGATTGTTGAATATAACTTCACATACATTGATGGATCCATTTCCTAATAGCTTAATTAAGCTTTTGGAACAATTGATGACCTAACATTGTTTCAAAGATTAAGTTAGGAGAGGTCTTGCATTCAAATCTCTCCATTTGCATTCTTTTTCCTTACATTTTCATTTTCCTTTTCTTGTGCCTTTCAAATGCTATGGATTTTAGATAGAATTATTTAATTTCATAGATGCACAAAAATGCCTGAGTTTCTGCATAAGAAAATTCTATTTGCAGATAAACCTGTTAAAGGATGTGCCACATAAAATAATATTATTATAGAAAACCTTAGTCACCAACAAGCCCTTTTTCTTTCCTGAATTTGGTGGATTACACCAACTCATTGCCTTTAAGTACAGTTAAGTGAAGTTTCAGTGGATTACACCAAATCATTGCCTACTTAGCCCTTTTCCAACAAACCTTAATGGAAGAACAGTCTATGAGACCTTTCTTTGATGTGCTTTCATTATATTCAATGACTAACCAGTGAATTATCAAAGGATCCAACCAATTGATATGACATCTATTATGCTCTTCAAGGCTTATGATTACACATTTGAAAAGTGACCACATACATTGTTCCCTCACATGGATGTAGATTAATATAAGTGATTCTGCCAATGTTTAGACCTGTAACTGGGATAATTCTCATAAAAAATTAGGGTGAAAAAATAAACCAAATCAAACCCTAGCAATGGTGACATACTGATTTTGATCTGCTGCATGTTGCTGAGTCCTTGTAGTCTGCTTATTTGCTTAGTGCAGGGTGTCATGTATGGTTTTGATCTGCTACAAACATGGTTTCTTGTGCTGTTTATTTGTTGATCTGCTGCAAACATGGTTTCTTGACTATATTTTTTTGGTAGATAATAAAAAAAAAATTATGTCATTTCCATTAAGCAGTCAGTGCTTGTAACTAACTCAAGGAATGATATATGCAAATAACTTGGTATAAAAGAATAATTAGTACACATCCATGTCATTGTTCGAATAATTAGTACACACCCATAAGAACTCATGTACCATAGGTCCATAGGTAACAAATAGTAGCAAGTGCAACAAGTACTTGTCCTTCTGTTTTGTACTCATCATATGGTCGAAGCAAACTATCACCACTAATTACACGTGGCAGCCTCCTGCGCAGCAGTTGATCTTCTGAAGTAATAGCAGATGTTATCTTCATTCTCATAGCAGATCCAAAACCCCACTCCCAGGTTATGCAGCTGCACCTATTATTCCTTTTCTAACATCCTGAAGAAAACCCTCAAGAGTAGAAGCTTTTGCACCTTGAAGAGGCTTTGTCAAAATTCCAGTTACTCCTCTGAATAGGCCTTTTGCTAATGCTCCTCCTCTCTCTCTGATAACATCACCAAAGTCCTCTACACCTTTATTTTCCTGCATGAGAAAGGATATGTAAAAGAAAATAAATATATCCCAAAACATATATATATATATATTCAACCTATGGACTGGACTACACTGGACCATATATATATATATATATATATATTTATTGGGCATTAAGTTTTCAATATGATATTGGCATGGTTATTGTCAAAATTTCTTTTTTGATGCTTCTAGGACCATCGAAAACACTGGATTGGATGCTATGCTTCAAAGTTTGTCACTATACCCTTATCTTATATTCTCCACATCACTGGTATTTTAAAATTTCACTGGGATAGCCCGAATGAGATTTGTTTATCAGAGTTGATTAGAATGCTATGCATAAATGGCAGCAATCAATAGCGAAGATACAAAAAAACCTATGTTGAATAGTCTTGCTCCTTTTTGGCCTCCTTGTGTAATTTCCTAACATTAGTTATGGTTTAAATTTGTGCAGGAAGATGCTAATATTCTGACAGCTTCAAGTGATCACAGTGTAAATGACAATGTTTGAATTTATCATTTGCCTAAAAGGCATTTTTCTCGGTAAATGATAAGACATGATTAGTGCATGTTAACTTAATCTAAATTCTAGTAATTGTTGTTTGCTCAGATCAATATTACTTTTGAACAATGCCATTGCTATGTTTTCGAGTACTCGTGTTCATGTCTAATTATATGACCAAATCAGACCCTAGTACTGGTTACATTATGAAACCAAATTATGCCAAATTAAATTACCCTGTGTTTGTTTAAAAAAAAAAAAAAAAAACCCGTGTCCAAGGACTACGGTATAAGGCTTCATGTTATTCAAAATGAAAGCACATAAGTAAAATCAACAAGAAGCTAAAATTATAATCCGCAAACAACTTGCATTTAGTTTATAATCATTCCTTGCTTATTGGTCAATTACATATTTCTTTTGCTTGTGGACAGATAAAGGTGTGGGACGCACAAGCAAACTATCAGTTAATTCATGTGACACAAAACAGATCCAGAACTAAAAACAGATCCAAAGTCAAAACATTCCACAAATAGCAGCAAGCAACAAAACATCAAAAGTCAATAAATAGCAGTAGAAAATACTCATCAACAATAGCAAACATATCAGCTTAGACAGATCAGCTAACAGTTCAAGGTCGGTTAACTTATTCCTTCTCTCCCGTTTTTATATAAGAGTTAGATGCCCTGATGTGATCCATTCCTTATTCTTCTAGCTTGAAAGTGCAATAATCAAGCATTATTTGGGTGTACTCTTTTTCTGTGACGAAGTTTTATTTATTTTTATTGTTTTTGTGTAATTTAGTTCATGTATATCATGCTAAATCATGTAATTAAGCATGTATTAGTTGAGTTAGTTCAACCAACACATTATTTTTTAGCCTACTTACGAGTAGCAAACCATTTTCAAAACGAACATAAAATGTTTTATTTCCAATTTGGGAGATTCGGTCTATACTTGTTTGTCGCGCGCATAACATAGTAATTCTAGGCTAATAAATGGAATAAGAACACGTAAAGTTTTCAAAAACGGATATCACGGTTAGTAGAGGCCGGTCTTCGGACCGGGCGAAAGGGGGTGCTCATAGCTGACCTTCCCCGATCGTACCCAAGCTCCCGAGCCGAGACAACTCCGGTGATGACGGACATGTGGCCTTCGGCACCGAGTCAGGGTTTCCTAAATTCTCCCATAAAAAATATTTAGGTGGCGACTCTGTATCTGGCAAAGCAGTCCATGTTTGGCGCTACTTTTTCAAAAATCTGTTTCTCAAAACGATTTGCCAGATTTGGACTCTTTGGTTCAGATTAAGAACCGTGACACAAATCGAGTCCGAACTGTAGTAGCATTGAGGCCCACGGGCGCTGTTACAGTCGGCTTCGGAAGAAGACACTCACACAGCCAGAAACAGACTCGCTAGCTGCTATTCCTTTAGGATCACCAGTTGCTCCATCTCCTGTTCTCCCCATCCGATCAAATGTGGGACCATCTCAGCATGTCACTAGCCAACCAATGGTTGATTCTGATGAGACACAAGCCCCATCCGAAACGCAGCCGAGTGGCATAGGTAAGATTAAAGTGTATCAAATTTGTCAATTATCACATGCCATTGCCATTGTTTTCTTGTAGCCAATTTTCGTGTTGTTATTTTGTTAACAGGGACTTCGAAGCCCCTACGTGTACGCGGACCGACACTTGGCAAAGGCATACAAAAAATAATTAGAGCCAAGAAAGGGGAAAAATGTTATGTTCACATCGATCGTGAGTTGAATGCAATGACTGGCAAGTATGCCACTCCAGCAACTAACGAGTTAGGAATTCAAATTAGAACCTTGTGCCCTTTGAAATATGTAAAGTCATGGCTGGATCTTGATGAGACTACAAAAGCTGCCGTCATCCAAGGACTTCTTGTAACTAATATTACTTGTCCACAAGATGTAATTGTATTATGTATGCTAATAAGAAAGACTATTATTTAATGATTACATTTTCAATTTGTTATGCTTGTAGAACAAGTTTCAAATTGGAGACGATTTCCACAATGACTTACAAGCACAAGAGATTGTGAATAAGAAGGCCTATGGGTTGTACAAAGATTGAATGTACACCTTGAAGCAGGAGTTTGAATTGTTAGAGGGACTTTCACGTGATGAGATCTATGCTCATCCGCCCGTAGGGGTGAGTTTAGATAATTGGAAGCATTTGATCGATGTGGCATGGCAAGATGCATTTCACCAGGTAAAATAATAGACTAGATAGAGTACATACATCTACGTCCAAATGTGATATGCCTTAATATTTACCAAAAAATAAATTATCTGCTTGTCTTATTTTTAGAAACGGTCAAAAGCTGGCAAGAGTAATAGGAGTCAATTGTCGTACAATCATACCAATGGGTCTCGCTCATTTCCTATCGCAATGGCTGCTATGGTGAGTTTGATTTTTTTTTTAAACTTGAAGCCATTATATGTTGTTTGGATATGAAAAATGTTATGTTGTGATACATATATATATATATATATATATACATATATGAAAAATCTGTCTGGAAAAAATCTGTTAATGATACCCTTGCCACATGTTTGCATTCTAAATTTGTCTAAACTATATTATGTTTTTCATTCGAAATCTGTTGGACAGAATCTGCGTAAATCTGTTTGCAAAAATCTGTTGGACAGAATCTGTTTGACAAAATCTGAACCCAATCTTTCTTCTTGAATTTCTCCTCTTCCTTTCAACCCCCTTCTTCTCTAATTTTTCTCTCAGGAGATATTTTAAGTAATGGCTCTAAGTCAAATGGTTAAAGAACATAGATTTATATATAAAAGACAAATAAGGACGAAAATCAATCAGTTTAATCATTTCAAATTGAAATTTCACAAAAAATCACATTATAACCTAAAAATCCCGCTGATCACAAATATAAAATCAATCTCAGTTTATTAAACTTTTAAGGCCTTCAATTTCTGATCCAAACATTATAATGGTAGCAGATTTTTCTCTTATTAGACAGATATGTATCCATATTCATAGGATTCTCTTAATTAAACTTAATTTCACATAAAATTTCACAGTAAGCATTTAAATACGCGGAATAAGGGAATGAAAATATACCAGAATCATGTACGAGGGTCGGGTTATTACACTCTCCCCCCTTTAAATAAGTTTGGTCTCCCAAACTTGTTTTACCTTAGGATGGGAACAGATGCAGATATTGGTGTTGCATTTCCTCTTCTTTTTTCCAAGTTGCTTCGGTTCCGTAATGTTCTTGCCACTCAACTTTTACCATTGGAATTTCTCAATTCCGTAACTGTTTCACTTGCCGGTCTAGAATTCGAATTGGTTTTTCTATATAAGTTAACTTGTCATCCAACATAATTTGGTGGTAATTTATGGCATGAGATGCATCTGGAAGATATCATCGCAGCATAGAGACATGGAACACATTATGTACTTGACTCATACTTGGCGGAAGGGCAATTCGGTAAGCTACCGGACCCAATTTTTCCAAAATTTGGAAGGAACCAACATATCGGGGTGTTAACTTACCCCTTTTTCCGAATCTCGGATGTCCTTTCATTGGGGTGACTTTCACAAAAACATGACTATCTACTTCAAATTCCAAATTTCTTCGTTGGTTATCCGCATAACTCTTCTGTCTACTTTGAGCAGTTTTCAATCTTTCCCAAATAGTTTTAACCTTTTCAGTCGTCAACTGAACAATTTCGGGCCCTAACAATGATCTATCTCCAATTTCGGCCTAACACATGGAGGAACGACACGGTTTTCCATACAGAGCTTCATAAGGTGCCATCTCAATACTCGAATGGTAACTATTATTATATGCAAACTCTACCAACGGTAGATGGGTTTCCCAGCTTTCCTGAAAATCCAGAATGCACATTCGGAGCATATCTTCTAATGTCTGTATCGTTCTCTCGGGTTATCCGTTAGTTTGTGGGTGGAAGGCTATGCTAAACTTTAGTTCTGTACCCATTGCTTCCTACAGACTTTGCCAGAATCTTAAAACAAATTTTGGATCCCTATCTGATACTATTGAAACTGGAACACCATGGAGTCTTACTATTTCGTTCACATAGATTATAGCAAGTTTATCTGCGTTATACTAAGTCTTCACAGGTAGAAAGTGTGCAGACTTAGTTAATCGATCCATAATGACCCATACAAAATTCATACCCCGAGGAGTCCGTGGTAATCCTATAACAAAATCCATGGTCAGATGTTCCCACTTCCATTCCGGGATTGGAAGGGGTTGCAACAATCCTGCTGGTCTCTGATGCTCTGCCTTTACTTGCTGTCACGACCCAAACTTGCCCCTATGGGTTTAGCACCGTAACCGGCCAGTAATCCGAGATTACCGAAGGCCTGCTTAACAGTAAGACAGTAATACAGAGTACAGGGGTTGGCGGAAGCCAAAACAGTAATTACAAGATGTCCAATGAGCTATGACAGTCTGTATACAAAAAGACTTTTCATATGTATATACAATCAGTACCAAAACAGTATGTACAATATATACAATCATTCAGGACAGGGACTTAATCCCTATTAGAACAGTACAGTACAACATCATTCAGTCTATACAGAACATAAACAAAGAGGGAGAAAACTAAAACACCCCAAGCAGTCTCAGCTTGAACAGTTCTGGAACCTCAAAGTGAGGCACAAAGGTTGGCTTGACAAAACAGGAGTTAAGCTTGACGCCCCTAGCAACGGTTTGGTGCCTGAACACCTACATATATATATATATATATGAGCAGGGAGCTAAAGCCCAGTGAATAACATATGCATAAAGAGGTTAAGAATGAATGTCCTTTTAGTATTGAAAATAGTCAATTATCAGTATATCAGTTGTTCAGTTTATGGCTCATAATTCGTGCCATACAGTAATTTAGAAACTATAATAGTCATATGTGGTACACCCAATAGCAAAACAGTACAGTAGGTCTTAACAGACCGAACAGTCAATGATGGCCATCAGTAATGGTTCCAAACACAGAGATCTCTGTAACAGTAGCAG
The DNA here is from genome assembly GCF_004153795.1 of Camellia sinensis. Lineage (NCBI taxonomy): Eukaryota > Viridiplantae > Streptophyta > Magnoliopsida > Ericales > Theaceae > Camellia > Camellia sinensis. The sequence goes on from NW_021028183.1 coordinate 61,996, forward strand.
TAACAGTTCAGTAACAATAAATTGCTATGGATGCCACGAATACAGTTCACAAATAGGACAAACATTCATTCAGTAAACAGTGTCATTTCATAAAGCAATACAGTCATTGTTTAGAAAATAATCTCAATTGAACATATCTTTACAACATTGTTACTCACAGAGTTCTGGGCTACAGATAAGCTAGAGCGTCTCCGGATGCCAACCCTACACAGTTACAGAGTGAACACACACTAAGCTACACAGTTGGGAAAATAATAACTTAATCCTTAATTTGCCTCGGTGTGGTTCTACATCAATATCCTCATTAAGATGCCTTAAACTAGGCCTAAGAATGCCTAAAATGAAATGAGGATGCAAAGATGCACTTTAAAAACATTTTCAGAATTTTCAGAAAATAGAGGTCCCGCTCGAGCGTGGGTTTCCCCGCTCGAGCAGACATGTAAACAAAAGTCTCCGTTCGAGCGTAAACTTTCTTGCTCGAGCGGACTGCAAAAGTACTAGATGTGTGAAAATCACGCTCGATGGGCGCTCGACACCCGCTCGAGCATGTGACACAAGTCCTCACTCGAGCGTGAAAAACCCCGCTCGAGCGGACTGTAAACACAACAAAAGTGCTAGATACACGAATTTCCCGCTCGAGCGCCACTTACCCCGCTCGAGCGGGAGTCCAAAATCTAGAATTTCCAGATTTGAACCTCAAGCTCAAAATCAAGTTTCAATATACCAAATTCGATCCTTTAGGGCTAATTTTCTGGAAAACACTTTAAAACTCATAATATAACATGATTCAAAGCTCAATTTGTAAAATCAAGGCCCAAAGGTAGTCAATTAAACCCAATTTCAAACAAAACTTTATGAACGAAATAAGAACTTTACATGCATGTGTTCAATAAATTCAAGGCTTCAAATACATACTCAAATGAGCTCATTACCTCAAAAATAAGATGAATTCATGAACTATACGCAAGATATGGACATGCATGTGAGGAATTTATGAACTACAACCTCAAAACCTCACAATATGTACATGCATGCAAGAATTACAACTTAATTCAACAATCTTAACCAATTCTAGACTTTGATTCACTAATGTCACCATGGACCATGCTAGAACAACTCAAATACACAAATGAGGGGATGAATCTCCTACCTTAAGTCTTGAATGCAAGATAAGGGAGCTCAATAAATAAATTACTCTTCAATTCCTATAATTTCCAAGCCAAACCTTCAAGTTGAACCCAATTTCTCTCACTCTCTCACTCAAGTCGGTTTTGGTCTCTCATAAATGGACAAGGATGATGTATAGCATAGATAAGTCAAGACTAAACAATTGTCTAGCAAAGCCCACTAATGGCAAAATGGCAATTAAGTCCAACTCTTGTAATTTAGCTTTATTAAATCTAATTTAATCATACCAAATCACATTTCAATTAAATATGCCATAAAATCACATAAATCCCAATTAGCGTAAAACATTAATCAATTTCAGATTCGGCCGCCGATAAGGCCTTCAATTTACAGTTCAAAGCATAAAACATGAACAGATAATTTAACAGTCAATAGATAGAATTGCATTCAAACTAGCACAATCAATCAATTAGTTTAGTAATTTAGTCAGTCAGTCAATTAACATGCTTAATCATAGATTAGCACTAATTAATAGTGTTATCAGTAAACAGTGGTGAGGGTTGTTACACTTGCTGACATTGCAAACATTTAGAGACGAACTCCGCGACCTCATTTTTCATACTTGGCCACCAAAAATTTTGTTTTAAATCCCGATACATTTTAGTACTTCCAGGATGTAATGAGAATCTCGAGGCATGAGCTTCTTCCATCAATTTTCGCTTAACTTCTGACACATTGGGAACACATAATCTGCCTTGAAATTTGAGCACTGAATTCTCCAAATTGAATCCCGATTTTGGTTTTGTCTCTAACTCATCACAGATCTTTCTTAACGTTCCATCTTCCATTTGACGTAGTTTGATCTCTTCAAGTAAGATCGGTTGGGCCATCACTGCTCCTACTATGGCCTCCTGTCCATGTACCACAAGATCTACGTTTATTTTATCCAGTTCAATCACTAACTCCTTTTTTCCCGTAAACAAATTTGCCAAATTTCCCGTATTTTTCTGACTAAGTGAGTCTGCAACTGTATTGGCTTTTCCAGGGTGGTAATGGATCTGCAAGTCATAATCTTTAATAAACTCTAACCATCATCGTTGTCGCATATTCAACTCCTTCTGGGTAAAAAAATACTTAAGGCTCTTATGATCGGCATACACTTCACAGGTAGTCCCATACAGATAGTGTTGCCATATCTTTAAAGCAAAAACTACTGCTGCGAGCTCAAGATCATGTGTGGGATAATTCTTTTCAGGGGGTTTAAGTTGATGTGAAGCATAAACGATAACCCTTCCATTTTGCATAAGCACACAACCCAGTCCTTTATGAGAAGCATCACTGTAAATTACGAATCCTTCAGTACCAGAGGGTAAGGCAAGAACCGGAGCTGTAGTCAATCTCATTTTTAATTCCTGGAAAGTAGATTCCCGCTGTTCTCACCATTTAAACGCAACTCCCTTTTGGGTCAATTGTGTAAGCGGTATAGCGATTTTGGAGAAATCTTGAACAAATCTCTTGTAATGTCCGGCTAATCCATAAAACTACACACCTCAGCCACATTGGTAGGAGTTGGCCAATTCACGATTGCCTCAATTTTGTGTGGATCAACAGAGACTCCTTCCTTTGTTATAACATGCCCCAGAAATGCCATATCTTGTAGCCAGAATTCACATTTCTTCAGCTTTGCATACAGTTTCTTTTCTCGAAGTGTTTGAAGAATTAAACGAAGATGATTCTCATGGGCTTCTGTATTCTTCGAGTAAATGAGGATATCATCAATAAAGACCACCACAAACTCATCCAAATAATGGTTAACGACACGGTTCATCAAATCCATAAATGCTGCTGGTGCATTAGTAACTTCAAAGGGCATGACCAGAAATTCATAATGACTGTACCGGGTTCGAAAAGCTGTCTTCTGTCTTCTCAACATCCTCAGCTTTGACCTTCAGTTGGTGGTATTCGGATCGTAAGTCAATTTTTGAAAAGACCTGTGCCTCTTGTAACTGGTCAAACAAGTCATCGATCCTGGGTAACGGGTACTTATTTTTGATTGTTACTTTATTAAGCTGCCTGTAGTCTATACATAATCGGAGTGTTCCATCTTTTTCTTTACAAACAAAACTGGTGCACCCCAAGGAGAGACCCTCGGGAGAATGAACCCCTTATTGATCAAATCTTGTAACTGAACCTTTAATTCCTTCATTTCAGCTGGTGACATTCTATACGGAGTCTTAGAAATGGGTTGAGTTCCCGGTGCCACTTTAATTGTAAACTCGATTTCACGGTCTACTAACTCCCCCGGTAATTCTTCTTGAAAAACATTCGGAAAGTCACAGACAACGGGAATCGTGTCAGTACTCCCATTCATCACATGCCTTTCCAAAACATTGCATAAGTACCCCTGGCACCCTTTTTGAATTAATTTACAAGCTTTCACTGCAGAAATCAAATAAGGTGAAGAAGTCATTCCACGTTCCTGAAAGGTAGATTCTGATTGTCCTGGAGGGTGGAAACTGATTTGCTTAGTCAAACAGTCAATAGTTGCACCATATTCACTCAACCAGTCCATACCCAGAATAATATCAAAATAAGTCAAATCGAGAGGTAACAGATTGGCATATACCCGGATATCTCCAAGTAGGAGTTCACAAGCAAGATATGCAGAAGTACAAATCATAGAGTCTCCCAAAGGTGAAGACAAACATAACATGTAAGACAACATTTCCTCAGATTTATCTAAATTTTGTGCAAATAGTTTTGACACAAAGGAATGGGTAGAGCCAGAATCAAACAATACATGAGCAGAATGACCGTGAACAATAAATGTACCTGACACCACTGTTGCCGCATTTTGCACATCTCCCGGGACCAATGCAAACACCCTGCCTTGTCTTGCAGTGTCTTTGTTGTTAGTAGATTTGGCAGCTGGCTTGGTGTTGGGAGTTGGTGTAGACCCTGCCGAACTTGTAGTAGTTCTATTTCCATTTTGTTGACTCCTTTGAGGACAGTCCTTCACTAGATGACCTGCTTTACCGCACCTAAAACATGCCCCAGTCACCCAATAGCAAATCCCACGATGCTTCTTCCCACAATCTGGACAAACGGGAGCTGAATCTCGAGTAGGGGTGGAAGCACTAGAAGTTCCTGAATTCTGTTTCTTATGTGGTGGAGTGGTTGACCCCTTTGATAATTGAGTATTCTGCCTATTTCCTCTCTCTTTCCCTTCCATTCAGAAATCCGACTCTGGGCAGCAAGGTTTCCCTCCGCTATAACAGCCCTCTCCAATACATCAACATAGGTAGGTAACTTTAACATGTTGACTTTGTCTAGGATAGCACTCCGTAACCCCCCTTCAAATTTCCGTGCCTTCTTATAATCTGTGTCCACCAGATGAGGTGCAAACCGAGCTAGTTCTGCAAATTGGGCTTCATATTCCGTGACGGTTTTGTTTCCTTGCCTGAGAGTTTCAAATTCTATCACCTTCTTGTCTCGCATACTTTGGGGAAAATACTTATCATAAAACAGTTCCAAGAATCTGTCACAAGTTAATCTTGGGTGTATAGTTCTCGTAAGCATCCACCATCTCCGTGCTTTATCTTCAAGAGTGAAGGCAGCAAGTTGCATCTTTTGGGCTTCGGTACAAAGGAAAACTTTGAACAACTTTTCTATTCCCAGCACCCACGCCTCAGCTTGCATTGGTTCTATTCCTCCTTTGAATGATGACGGCTTCATCTTCTTAAATTCCTTCGTGAGTGTGATAGTTTGGTCTTCAACATGAAAATCTTGTACCATAGGCGGAGGTACTGATGGCGGTGACGGTGGCGGTTGTGGTTGAGGTTGTTGCTGTTGCTGTCGTAAGGTCTCCGCCATTTCCATAATTATTCTTTTCATCCTGTCCAACCGCGCAGAAGTAGCATCTTCCGGGTCTTCCGTTCTTGTTCTCACCATATTCTACAAAACAATATGCACAAGAAATATACAATAGACATGGATCATGATCATTAGCGTTAGCAGACTACATTTAACGTTGCCATCAATCTCTTTTTATGCTTTCAGAATGTTATGCATGATGCCTAAGTCTTTTCTAGACATCCTAAGGCTCAATGGATCCGTGTGTGAGATAGCAACTCGTGCTCTGATACCACTTGTCACGCCCCAAACTCGCCCCTAAAAGTTTGGGCATGAACACTTCGGAAACGGACATCAGTTTCGATATGTATAATATAGGGGGCCTGAACGGAAGCATTTAAGAGCATAAAATAATATCCACTGAGCTATCACTAATATGCCAGGATCACAACATCGCATCCGGTAGATAATACACAGTAAACATACACCTGAGCTTCAGTTATATACATACACATACATAAACCCAGCCCCATAATTGGGCGTAACAAAAACATTGATGAAGAAAGGGGTTATATATACATTTCAACCTTAGGTAGACAATTAGAGTACAAAGCCCAAAAGCCTAGCGAAACTTCACAAAATGCACGGGCTTCAACCAAGTGCCTGAACACACTGAGGCTGACAAAAGAGAGATGAGCATCAAGGGTTAAGACTGACCTCTCGGTTGATTACCTACAGAGGCAGACAAAACACAGAGTGAGCCAGGCTCAGTGAATAATAGTACCTAAACAATTCAATGATCAACTTGAATTATAATGCATATCAATGCGTACATAAATGCAGAGGACATATGGTTAATTTGATTCGGTAACTATTTCCAGAACGGCCTTAGCCCCAGTCTTTAAACAGAGTGGCTTTAAGCCCAGAGATATACAGAACGACCTTAGGCCTGACAGATTCCACGGATTGGCCATAGGCCCAACAGATTCCACAGATTGGCCATAGGCCTAACAGATTCCATAGATTGGCCATAGGCCCAGATATCATCAGAGCAGACTAGTTCCAGAGTCATACAAAGTTTCAGAATCATATGAAAGTACACACATTCTTTCAATCGTTCACATAAGTTAACATAGTTGATTTGCGATTAATAGAATGCTAATGGTAATTATTAGCGATAAATAAAGCGCACTACTACAGTACTACTACTCACTGTGCGGTAGCGAAGCGCTTGTTCCTCCCGGGTTATGACCTACACACATGCACAACTTATAAATTAGTTCTTTTTCCTTGTTAAGTCATTCTCGGACTCGCTTCGCTTCAAATGAATTTACAAACATCAAAAAGGCATCAAATACAATTTTCAAAAATATCAAAGGGTCCAGTGCGTAAAACGAAGCAGACAATATTTTGGAGCATGGGCCGCACGTGCAGCTATGAGCCCCGCACGTGCGGCAGTTGGTCCCACACGTGCGGTTGGAAAGCCCCGCACGTGCCTTTTTAGCAGTAGCCAAAACCCAAAAATTCTCCATTTTCACGTGCGGCAGTGCTCCCGCACGTGCGGCCATGACTCCCACACGTGCAACAATTTTGTCTAGCAGCAGTCCGAAATTTCAAGCAAAACCCAATTTTTGGTAAGCTTTTACAAGGCTCAAAATAGGTCCTTTAATTGATAGAGTATGGTTAAAAAATCATGTATATAGGCATTTCAAACATATATCAATTTCAATATGAATTGATTCTTCAATTCCTTGCAATTTATAAACATAAGTTAAACACTTTGAATCTCTACTATATAGTTCCCAAATATATATGTAATCATCCAAATCCATAAATGAGTTCAAATATGTACAGATAAAGAATAGAATGAAATTCTTCTCCAAATAATTCAATTTACTCCAAATCAATCTAGTGATAAAACATCTTTTCAATTTAACCAATGCACACCCTAATTTGCATGATTATCAAAGAAAATCTTACTCATATCCAAGAAAGGACTTAATTCAAGTAAAATTCACATACGTTGAGCTTTAAACCCTACAATCCCTCTCAATTTCCCAATCTTTCTTCTTGAATTTCTCCTCTTCCTTTCAACCCCCTTCTTCTCTAATTTTTCTCTCAGGAGATATTTTAAGTAATGACTCTAAGTCAAATGGTTAAATAACATAGATTTATATATAAAAGAAGAATAAGGACGAAAATCAATCAGTTTAATCATTCCAAATTGAAATTTCACAGAAAATCACATTATAACCTAAAAATCCCGCTGATCACAAATATAAAATCAATCTTAGTTTATTAAGCTTCTAAGGCCTTCAATTTCTGATCCAAACATTATAATGGTAACAGATTTTTCTCTTATTAGACAGATATGTATCCATATTCATAGGATTCTTTTAATTAAACTTAATTTCACATAAAATTTCACAGTAAGCATTTAAATGCGCGGAATAAAGGACTGAAAATATACATGAATCATGTACGAAGGTTGGGTTATTACAGAGTTTGTAAAGTGTCGGGCCTTAAATACACACGATTCACAGCATAAACAGCTGTATTTAAGGCTTCAGCCCAAAACTTAAGAGGAACTTTCTTGCTAAGGAGAATGACCCTGTTCTTCCTCTCAACAACTCCATTTTTGTTGTGGAGTAAGCAGAGTAGAAAACTCATGCTTAATTCCATGCGTATCACAAAAATCCGAAAACGAACAATTTTCAAACTCACGACCATGATCTGTTCGGATTCTTATGATACGCCCAATAGAAACACCCTGCTCATTTTGGATTTTTAGGACTAAGGCCTAGAAAGCATCAAACGTATCAGATTTTTCTCTTAAAAAATTAACCCATGAAAAACGAGTATAATCATCAACGGTTAAAAATATGTATCGTTTACTTCCAATGCTTTCAGTATGAGTGGGTCCCATAAGATCCATATGAACCAGTTCAAGAGGACGTTTGGTTGTGAAGCTGTTCACCTTTTTATGTAGGGTTTAAGTTTGCTTCCCAAGTTGACAAGGTCCACACACATGGTTCACATTTTTACCTATTTTGGGTACTCCTCTCACAAGCTCTTTGTTGGCAATCTTAGTTAGGTCTTTGAAATTTATGTGACCTAATCTTTGATGCCACAGGTCAAGGTTACTTATGACAGCCGAGTGACAAGTAAAGATCATTAGTGGTAACAATCATATAGCAATTATCAGATGTGCGGACCCCATACATGACAGTGTGCCTGTTTGGCAGAGCTTAATTACAGCTTATTTCAGCTTTCAGCTTAATTTAAGCTATTTTGATGTGTTTAGTTTAGCTTATAGCTTATAGCTTATAGCTTTTTGGAAGTCAGAAATCAGCTTATTCTTTAAGTGGGGCAGGAGATGCTTAAAGAAGAAGCTGGAAATCAGCTTAAGCTGAAAATTATAAGCTATAAGCTGTTGAGGCATAAGCTATAAGCACTTTCCCACAGCTCTACCAAACAGGGCTAGTATTTCCTTTCTTATCCAAAATTTCACATTTATTTTTTGAAAATAATACTTCATGATGGGAATCACACATTTGACTAATGCTCAACAGATTAGTTTTAAGGCTGTCAACAAGTAAAACATTTTCAAGCTTAGGAAGACCAACCATACTTATAGAGTCCTTACCAATGGCTCTTAAAGTGCCACCATCTCCAAAGGTAACAATCCTCCTTCATATTTATCAAGAAATGTGAAGTAGGATTTGTCACCAGACATGTGATGAGAGCACCCACTATCAAGATACCACATGTGTGAGTCATGTGCTTTCAGTGCAGTGTGAACAACAAAACCAGCTAAGTCACTCTTTCTTACCCAAATCTTTTTGGTCTTAGTAGAAGTAGGACTGGTAGTCTTGGTAGACGTCTTAGCGTTGTGAACACCCTCATGAATCATGGTGTTCTGCCTAGACATGTAAGGTTGTCTTCTAACCCAAGAAGTATTAGAATTTCTACCCTTTTTTGACACTTTACCAAACAACTCAAAACAAAAAGGAAGAATGTGGCCATACCTACCACAATGATGACAAACAAACACAGGTTTTACCTCCAGTTCGTCAATCTTACCCTATTTGGGTTGATAAAGAGAAGGATCACCCTTGAGCTTTCCCTTTGCTTGAGTCTTCAGGTCATGTGATGTAGAGCCTGTCCCTTTTGAAATGTTGTAGCAGTATAGCCTAGCCCACTTTTGTCACAACTTATTTGTTGAGACCCGATGATGCATTCAAGTGTCTTTGACCCTTTGTTCCACATATCAATCGTGACTCTAGCAACTTTGAGTTCTTTATCTTTCTGACCAATCGGCTTTTCCAACGTGGCTTGTGATATCTCAAGGATTCCAATATTCTCTTCATATATGGCATAGATACTCAAAAGTTCATTCCTTTCGGTTTCACAAGCTAGAAGCTTTCCGCAGAAGTCTTGCCTGTCATTTGAGATGTTGATGACATCCCTTTTTGCAGCTCCAATCTCTCCCTTTAGCTTGACATTCTCGCTTTCACATGCTTTGAGCTTGAGAGTAAGTTTGTCATTGATCTTGGACAAATTCAGAGATTCATTATAAAGCTTTTCATAAGCTTGTTGTAGGTCATCATCATCAATCTTATCATTGTCTTCTGAGGTTTCATCATCTTCTTTTTGCTCCTCTTTCTCCTAGACCTTATCTAGTCGAGCAACTAAGGCATGAAAGTTGATAGATGGCGGTGAAGATGACTCTCCTCTTTCATGAAATTGACTTAGAATGTCCCATGCATCTTTGGCCTTTGTGCAGTGAGCAATCCGTTGTTGTTCTTTGTCAAAAATTGTTTCACGAATAGTGATCAGAACTCTTTGATTACTCAGATTGTCAACGCTTTCAACATCCTTTTCAATGGCTTGCTAGCCCTCAGGGTTGTGAGCTCTTAGAAACATCCTCATTCTGATCTTCCAGAACAAGTAATTACTCTCATCAAAGGTAGGAGCACGGTGCAAATTCTGACCACGAGCAAACTCAACTGGCTTTGGAGATGGTTGAGTGATAATAGACCAGAATACCATGTAGGTACTATCTCCGTCTTCACCGGATTCGGTTGCTTCGGGTTCTTGCTCTGACCCGTTTTCATCATCTCAAGTCGCTGTATAAACTTTCTTCTGGTTCTTTTTCGATGGACATTCAAGAGCAAACCCTTGACATTCGTAACACTTGACAACTTGCCCCTTCACAGTCTTCTTTTCAGTTTTTGGAGCAACTTTGGTGGAAAAGTTTTGGATTTTTCATTACCCTTATCTTTTGAACTAGGATCCTTGAAATTAGGCTTCTTTTTCTTTAAATTTGTTTGAACTATTTGGTAAACATAGCCGTCATTTCGGATTCTAGATCAAACTCAATCTCAGGGGTCTTAGCAGTCTCATGAGCACTAGTAAAAGCCATACTATCTTTTTATTTTTTCTTAGAAATCTGGTGGGCTTCATAAGTCTGCAAGTTTCCAACCAACTGATCAAAATTGAGGGTATCAACATCCCAAGCCTCCTCAATAGCTGTAACTTTTGATTGGAACCTCTCGGGTAAAGACCTCAAAATTTTTCCAACAATCTTAGTTTCAAGGATTTTTTCACTGAGTGTGAAATACGAATTCACGATGTCACTGAGTTTAGCATAAAAATCATAAAACGTCACATCATCACGTATAAAAAGAGTTTCAAAATAGGAGGTGAGATGTTGAAGTTTTGACCTTTTAACAGAAGTAGTACTCTCGTAAATAGTTTCAAGAATATCCCAAGCCTCTTTTGCTACTTCGCACGTGCAAATACGATGAAACTCTTTAGGTGTGACAGAGCAAAAGAGAGAGTTGAGAGTCTTTCTGTTCCAACTCGAGTTTTGATAGTCGAATGCGTCCCATTTATCAAGAGGTTTGGGGATATCAACACGATCAATGGCGACAACAGGTTCACTTCACCTGTAGATCACATAGTGCCAAACTTTCTCATCGATAGATTTTAAAAACACTTTCATACGAGCTTTCCCATAAGAATAGTTTGTACCATCAAGTAACGCAGGTCCATGGGTCGAGTTGCCTTCGCGAATTGAATCCATATCACCAATCACACAAAATCACACTTCTATAGTATTGATAAAAACAGAGAATGACCCGCTCTGATACCAATTGAAAAACCTAAGTGATTCGTGATTCGGCTCGAGATTAATTGTACCAGTTCCCAAACAATTAAAACTAACAATCTAAATCATCAAGCACGTACAAAAGTGATTTAGATTGTTGTTTCAAAAAATAATAAATTGACACAAACGATTTTTACGTAGAAAAACCATAATTGAAGCACCTCCAATTGTGATTAAAAAAATCACAGGCTAAACACCACAAATCAATCCACTATGAAGGAAAGAAAGAATATAAAATAACCAAACAAATTACCCAAACTCTATCAATTTGTCTTCAACGATTTGTATTTCTTCCACCGCAACCTTCATCTCAGAATTGATTAGATTGATGTTGATTCCACAATATCCACGTAGACTCAACGACTGCGCACAACGTCGAACACCTTCGAACACTCCACGCTTGAATCTCCAGATTCCACCGAAAAAGAACACTTTTGAAGATGATCACTCAAACAACCCTTCAATGTGAATTGTCAAACCATGTGAGTTTAATACTCAAGCAAACATCAAAGAAAAACTAGCAAAATAGCCCCGGAAGAATACCCTAGAACCCTAAAAGAAGATCTGGAAGCATTCAACCTAAAAATGGACTCAAACACATATATATAGAAAACTGGGCCACGAAGGTCGCTCGAGCGAAGGATCTCTCCCTCGAACGACGAACCAATTACGTGTGCGATGCTAAAGTGTCTTTGCTTGAGCCATGCTACTTTTGCTCGAGTGCACAATCTTTCTTCCTAGTATTTTTGCAGATAGAGAAAACTTCTGGGAGCATAACTTTTTCGCTCGAGCCAAGACTCCTTCGCTCGAGCAAGCAAAGAAATAAACAAAGAAACTTACAACTCGATAAACAATATTTGTTCTTGGGATTGACAAAACAAAGGGACCTAACAGGGAGGAACCAAACGTTAAAATTGGCAACACAAAGATAGGGTTTAACATTGTCACAAATCAAACGAACAATAAACAAAGCAATCTACACCCATTAACATCAGGAATCCATAATGTTTCCATTTTGTCTCTTCTGTTTTGATTGGGATGGAAGGAAAACAGAAAAAGATTATAGTAAGTTTTTTGGGCACAAACGTAATTTTCACATCACCAAATCCCTAATTTACTCATAACATTTGGGACAACATGTGCTAACACCTTCTACAAAAATGTCATTACCACTCAAATGGAACTTATCAATGCATAAAATAAAAGGTAGGACTAAATAGTTCAAAAGTTTATGATTTAGGATTTATTAGTGCATTACCCTTTATATTAAGATATAATAGGAACTAAAATTTTAAAATTTTAATTGGACATACTGAGTTACTATTTAGATGTGAATAGAATCACTCCAATTCGATAGCTCAAGTTTTGGGCCTAATGATATCATATTGGTCTTGTTCAAGTAACATAACTTTGATAATTAACACTGATTATTCTCATTTAAAAGTTAACTCTTTTAATAATTTTTGATATTTTATGAAAAGATATACAAAAACAATAAGGAGAATTTTTTGGATTGATTTTTTAACTAAAATCTTCACATCCCAAAATTGAAGAGGTCAATCATGAGTTACCTTACCTTTCAGGGAGCTGTTACAGTGTGCAACCCTTTAAGAGTTGCACACCATATGCAACTTCATTATTAGCCATTGGATTATACAAATACATCTTGACCATTGAATTCTTTAAATTTGAAAAATTGGATAGCAGAGCAATCTGTTGACCATCTCTCTTTTTCTTCTTCCACGGTGTATTCTCTTTTTCTCTCTACTTTCACTCTCGGGTGTTTTGGAAAGATGGTTAAAAGCTGACTTTTTAACTTTTTTGACTTTTTTTGAAAAAGACATGTAAAAAATGTGAGAGATGATATAACCCAAAAGAGGCCTCTTTCGTTTCTCTCGATCCCTCTCCCTCTTCCTCTCCCTCTGCTACTCCCTCCTTCGAGTGATCTCTTTCCTGCTCCTCTCTCTCTACTGCGCTCATTCATCTCTCTTCATCTAGTTCGACTGACTGCAGGTTCTAAGTGGTTGTTCGGTTTAAAACTCTAATCTAACCTAGTATGCATCTGTTTGGTTTCTCAAAAAACAAAGGAATTTTTTTTTTGAAGAGCAATCAACAAGGTATGCCTCCCTCTAATTATTTCTGAAACCCTAAACCCTCTTCTAAAACTCTATTATTCCCCATTTTTTACTCTATTTGGATATTTCTGAAATCCTTCATCTTCTAAAACTATACTCTCTGATTCTTACCCTATTTTTCATCTCTTTTGTTCTATCTAAATTTCTATTCCAGTCTCTCTTGGCTCACACTGATTCGAAATTTGTACTGAAGCAAGGCTTGGTAAGGATTTTGTTCTATTTTGCTATTTATATATCTCGGTTGACATTCGTAATGAAATATTCCATTTTTACATTAATTTAATATAGTATTTAGTAACCATATTGTTGCTTCCATGACTTGTTCTTGAGTTGTTGCAAAATATTTCATTAGAGATTTTAAAACTATAGGTCTAATTATGTTATTTGAATCTTGATTGCATTTAAGATGTTTGTAAAAATGCCTAGTTTGTTAGCAATTTAAACAAATGTATTTTGGTACTATATTTTCATTGCATTTAGATGTGGAAAAAAATGTGATTGACTTAACATGTTCTCCGAAGCAACTATAACTTGTGGTTGGGACCTCCCAATTTGTAAATTAGGGCAAATAGTTGTTCCAAGTGTTTTTGGTAATGTTTAGTACTTGTTGTTCTAGTTGAATTAAATAGCCATCTCAAGTAAATCATTTGTTTGATTGGTTTTTTTAAAAAAACAATATATATATATATATATATAAGCAAACGTAGTTCACATACAATAGAAATACTTCCAAAAATGCTAAACAAATAGTGCTTGAACTTCACTTGTATCCTTGTTTAAGCATAAGCAATCGACAAGATAATGGGGAAGAGACTCCAACCAACAAAAAAGTGTGAAAAGCTAAAAACAATTGAAGTATATGATTTTAATTTTAGCTAAAAAGTAGTCAACATGAAGCTTATGTTTCATAAAATGAATTTCCTTTGTTATACAATTTTAATTTTAATTTTCAATTCACATGAAGCTTATGTTTAATAAAATGACTTTCCTCATACTTTTTTCAAAGTGTATTGATGCTAACATAATCCATGAGTTACTGTCTTCCCTCTAAGCGTAGAGGCTTTCCTAGCAACCATGAAAGATTAGTGTGAAACTTTAGGATTGAAGTAGTGGAAAGTGTGAGAAAGGGAAAATTTTGAAATTTTTTTTCGTTGGTTGTTTGGCATGATAAATGATAATGTTGGAAAATGTAAGATTATTAAATTTTGTGTATAACCCATAGCAACATGGCAAATTGCTTTTCAATTTCTTGCAAAATATACAAGGGAGCTTTGCACCTTAACTCTAAACCCTTGGATTACTTAAATTTGATCTGAACCATTCAATTGTTTAAGGGTGGAAAATAGGCAACCGGCCCCTCTCCCCTTTACTCTTTCGTTTTTTTCCCCGTCGGCTCTCCCTCTTCTGCTCTCACTCCCTCGTCTCTCTCGAGAATGTGAAGGTGATTACATGGTGGTAAGAGGATTTTGCTGCGTTCGTTCTTGCCGCAGAATCCCTTGTACTTTGTCGTCGAAGCCCCAGGTCAGAGGTCTCTCTCTCTTGCTCCTAAAATCTAATATATATGTTGGTCCATTTTGTGAGCCTCATTTTGATTCTGTGTTATATACAGAAGCATTTGAAGTCTATGCATTTTCTTGGGTTCTTTTGCTGATATATTATCTTTTACTCTCATTATTGTGTTGTGGTCCATTTTGTAAACTCTTCTTTGCTTGTTGATTTTTTACTTCTTTTAAGTTCTTTGTTTGTGGGTGAAACCAATATAACCTATTTATTATAATTTTTACTAACCCTTCATTTTTTGTTGCTTGGAAAACTCTACTCATTTTGATTTTTATCTAATGTTGTCTCTCATTCTTCGGATTATCTCAGATTATCTCGGAATTTTGAACTAGGGCTAGTGAAATTACAACTTAAGGTTTTTTTTTCCCAAACTTGTTAACGATTTTAAACTATTTTTCTCTCTAGTGTTTAAGATGTTTGAATTTGATTGGATTTAAGCGGTTCCAAACTATTCTAAATGATTTTTTGATTGCAGTTAAGATAATCTGAAGAATGAGAGACTTTTCCAAACTATTCCAAATTGGATTTTAAATTATTGTTTTCAAATTGTTCTTTAAGTTTTGGTTGCATTTAAGATGTTTGTAAAAATGTATTAGTTTGTATTTTGTTTTTGTTTTTTTGTTTTGGATCAACAAAAATAAACTTTAGGGACGAGCATTTGGAGAGGAATTTGAATGTGTTGCCCTTTTTACTTACTAGAAAGAAGATAAGTAAATCTTTTTGATAAATTAGTGTTAAGCAAGAGATCTTTCAAATTGTTTTGGCTACCAAAAATGGTTAAAATCTAGCTCACTAAAATAAATTAAATATATCTTGGGTATCCAATGATCAAATATATCTTACTGAAATTTTTTTTTGAATTTTAGCTCATTCAAAACATAGCACATTGGTTGGGGAAAGCATTGTGCTTCACATTAATTTTTTATTTGCTACATTCATTTCTACAGATCAATGTTTGTGTGAAATATAATAACCTTAAAATCTTTTTCATTCCGCTTTTGTTACCAATCATTAGATATATGCAAGTAATGCATGCACAGATTAGGTTCTTTTTGAGTTTTCTTTTTAACTGTATTGGTTTTAAATTAGTTTCGTTAAAATAGTATTTGTTCAATAATTTCATTGTTAAGGCTTTGGATTGTTTGATTTGCTTGAATTTATGATTTTACTGTAATTATTGTTGTGTTGAATATATTTTTGTGATTGAGTGCTTTGTGTTGTGTGTTCTTTTGTGCGAACATAACTACATACTCATTAGGCACACAATCATATTGAGTGTTTTTTTTTTCCCTTGGTTAACAAAGCTTACCTATTGACACAAACTATGATCACCCATTAGGCATACAACCCGAATAGAACATGCATATTTTGTTCACTTCATGAAATCAGGCATAAGTGGGAAATTCTTTTAGTAGTTTAGTTTGTTTAAAGACTTTAGAGGTGCAATAATATTTGCTATAATCTGGGTTTTGTACGGTTTACAAATGCAATCTTACATGGGGGAGACTTTGGATCTTTCATTTTCAATTATCAAATGTAGACATTTTTCCTCTTACTCTTAGGTTTTAATTTTTTATTGAAGATTTTGATTTATTTTTTCAGGTATGATTTTGTGATTTTGAAAATGCTCACATGTAACGCCCTCAAAATAATACATAAAACCCATCACTTTAGACAAGCATTGATATAAAAGAAACCAACCATTTCCTTTCATCAGAGTAATTCTTACAACTGTATTACATGTTAACAACAAAAGGAAATGCCCTATGGGCTTACAGTTTTCCAAGTTAACACTTGGTTACAAAAAAGAAGAGTGCTAACTCGATACATATTAAGCTCTTGGCTTGAATTTACAAGTAATACATCAAAATAAACAAAAAAGAGTCTTCAACTCTCATCCTCACCCAAGCTATGTCCTTGGAGGTGGCATACTGCCTGTACTTGAAAATAATGTCCCATAAAGGGTGAGCCAACGCCCAGTAGAGATATGCTAAACACAGTATGAGCAATAACTAAGACATTAGCAATTGATAAATGTTCAATTTCCATAAACTAGTTCATAACCCGTTTCCATTTCTTATCAGTTTCACAATTTACATCAACAGCTCAGAACCTGGCCAACCACTTATATGAGACAATGACTCATATTAGACATTTCCCATTTTACAATAGATAAACATACTAGTTGTATCAACATCTCAACAGATAAGCATACAAGTTGTATCCACATTTCAACAGATATGCATATTAGCTATATCAACACTGACTTGTGACCCAGTTGGCCACACATAAAACAAGTCAAGCCTCCCTGACTACCTCTCCCAGAGCCCGCGCTCGGTACCGGAAGGGTCGATCTAGCCAAACCACCCTAAGACTGCTGAGGGTTAGAACCCCTCTGTGTCTTCACTTCTCTAGACAAGCATATGAGCTCTGTCTACGGAGTTCATCCCCTATCTTCTCCCAAACAACATCCGGTTTAGAGGTCCATCCCCTATCTTCCCCTAAACCGTGGAGTACATCCCCTATCTCCTCCCACACATACAACGTATATACACAAAGGTCATATACACAATCAATCAATACATGACATTAATGTATTCTATCAACCGTCATACTCTATGACATATCCAATTGATTAGTTTTAGTTTGCCTAATTATCATGCATTGTCTACAACAATCAAAACTACCGTCCATCGGTAGTCCAAGCAATTATTTCTAAACAGATAATAAAAGCTCCAACAGATAAAATATCAATGTTTCCAAAAGTGAGCGATTTATAAATCCAACTCCACCATTTCACAACATAATGAGTCAATTTCATTATTTCCAACCCAATTCCATAAGTCTACAATTTTCCCAAATTAATTATACAAATTAATTTATACAACAAATTAGGGTTTTCTACCCCATTTCCCAATATTGACCCAATGGCCTATAACAAATTAGGGTTTTCTACCCCATTTCTACCCCAACAACAATATCATTATTTTGAAACCCAAAATACATATTTTTGAATCAAAATAACAAAACTCCCTTTCAATATTTTCAAACCCTAACTTCCCAAAATCAACCATTTATACAAATACCCAAATATCTAGGTTAAAACCCATAGTAATGAGTAGGAATCCCTACCTCAAAAGATGACACCCAACGAAGAAGATGGCGAAAACGAAGTTGCTCCAAACCACGAGTTTCTCGGATCAAAAGATAGCCCTCGACGATCAACAACTTTTTTGTAAAGGCCAGAGGTGATGAAACAACTCTTACTAGATCAACACCTAGAGAGAAGGCAAGGTTCTAGAGAGAGAAGCTCTCAAATGGCTTTTTCAGAAAAGTAAGAGAGAGAAAGAATGAGAAAAAGTGAAATTAAAACACCCAGCTGCCAACTGATATACGACATTCCCGCTCGAGCGGAAAACACAACGCTCGAGCGTCAAAAACAGAAAACTGAGTCCGCTCGAGCGTAAGAAAGCCCGCTCGAGCGCCAAGACACAAGAATAAAGTACATCCGCTCGAGCGCGAAAACCAGTCCGCTCGAGCGTAGATTTCCATCTCCCAGAACTTTCACCAACAAGGTACTACCCGTTCGAGCGCCAACAATCCCACTCGAGCGCAAGAAACCCGCTCGAGCGTAGAAAACACACCTGCAAAAGTTTTGCAGGGACACGAAATGCTGGAAAGGTGCAAACCCCGCTCGAGCGCCATACGACCCGCTTGAGCGGAACGACCAAAAACCTGGCGACAAAGATTTAGACTAAGGCTCGACCTACCTGCTCGAAACAAGTCCAACACATCCCGAAACTCAAACAAATGGAATTAAAGGACGACAACAAGATAGATACAACTACCAACTCCACGGAACCGAGTCCGGAATACAACAGAACAGAAAAGGGACAACCGGGATCGCTATATCACAACCGAAATTTACACATTAATGAACTGTCATTGGGATTTATAATCTCTATCATTGGGATTTATAGAGATGGATAATACACATTAATGGACCATCAATGACCAAATGTCTAGCTTTGTATTGAACTACATAGGCATATGTTAGTTGTTTCTTAACTTAATTAGTTATGTCTGAAAGTTTGCATACCACTTCCAAGTTTTTAAGGTGCTCTTGATAATTTGATGTATTACTTATTTAATATTTAATTTTAATTTTATTTTTTTGAAAGTGTGTAGTGTTTAATTTTATTTTTTTTTAGAATTGCAGAGCACTGGCTAGTGTGCATTGGTTGGTGTTTAATATTAAATTTAATTTGTTGGGATTTCATAACACTTTGTGTCATTTAAATTGTTGTTTAGCTATCATGGTGTTTAGGAGTTCTGTTTCCCTTAATAAATTTATTATCCAAATAACATCTGTGCTCTGGTGTAAGTAGCCATTATTTTGAGTTCGTTTCATTGAAACACAATTCCCCCAAAGAAATTTAAATTTAACTGCTATAAACTCCAATTAGCAATGTGGGGTCTCTTCTAGTTAAGTTATGGAATTTGGAAAATAATGAAAACTAGTTGTGACAATTCAACTAGCAGGTTGCCCCAAACTATTTTAAAGGATTAAATTAATCTGTACCAACTGTCGGAGAACCTTTGTACTCAATATATATTTTTCTAATTCACTGTTTGTGCTCCATATTTATGGTGTTTTATGTTTGAAATTATGAAATGAACTTCCTCTGAAGGTGATTTGGTTTTTCTTCCCTTGAGTTATTTGTCACTACATCTGATCCGCTCACATTATCAAGTGTACGTTTTGTATACTTCTATGAATGTGTTTCTCCTAACTTTAGAGAACTCACGGTGTGCCTCACCTTTTACTTGGAGTTATTGGTGAGGGGCTTTCTCATGAATTGCGTAGACGCACTCGCGTGGGGGCCCTCGCTACAATTCAGACTCATTTTGTGTCACGGTTCTTAATCTGAACCAAAGAGTTCAAATCCGGCAAATCGTTTTGAGAAACAGATTTTTGAAAAGAAGCGCCAAACATGGACTGCTTTGCCAGATACAGAGTCGCCACCTAAATATTTTAAAATGGGGGGAATTTAAGAAAACCTGACTCAGTGCCAAAGGCCACGTGTCCGTCATCACCAAAGTTGCCTCGGCTCGGGAGCTTGGGTACGATTGGGGAAGGTCAGCTATGAGCACCCCCTCTCGCCCGATCCGAAGATCGGCCTCTACTAACCATGATATCCGTTTTTGAAAACGTTATGTGTTCTTATTCCGGTTATTAGCCTAGAATTACTATGTTATGCGCACAGCACACAAGTATATACTAGATTGCCTAATTTGGAAATAAGCATTGCATATCCATTTGTTTTGAAAAATACTTTGGAATTTGCTACTCGCAAGTAGGCTAAAATACGAATTTCAACGAGTTTTTCCAACTCAGACAGTCCAACCTTTACCCACAGACATTCAAACAGTTTATCACATAAGCATCTAGCCACATGGTAATCATGCTATCATGGCAACACCTACACGCATGCAAGGATGCTTAAGCATAAATACTTACATCGTACTCCGTGCCAAAACAAAGAACTCGTTAGCAATCAATGCATGATCCAAGTCCATGTTTAAATGTCTAATGCAACGCATACGGGATGTCACTAGAGTAGGCTCGGCTATTCTATGAATGACATGTGAAAATGCAATCAATTGATGCACGTATTCAATTTAGAATTGAAAGTACAAATGCAGTTAGCATAATGTACCGAGCCCGGTGCATGCAAGATAAATGCATGGATGCACACATGCGCAGCATAAGGTATGCTAAATTAAACATGTCCTATTACTAACCATCAAAGCAGGTAAGTAAAAGGGAAGAAAGAAATGAGGATTGGAAGACATGCACACACACGCACCCACACTTATTACAGATTCGCCCTCGCTCGGAGGGACCAAATAAATATTACAGATAATTAACCTACAAGCTAATTAAATATTACAGGCCATCTAATTAGCTAAGCAAATTAACTAATCTAGGGAAAACAGATAAACCGCCTCGGGAAGAGAGCTCAATGCAATGCATGCTCGGTCTTGCTCAGAAGTGCATTGCCATGCGCAATCTGCCTCTGTTTTTCCTACTTTTCCCCTCTGGAGACTTCCAAAGTCTCAGGATTGCTTCCCTGGACATTGGGGGGCATCACCGGCTTAGTAGGATTGCCACCGGTAATGGTATGTGGTCACCGGCCATTGGTAAAGCTATCGGCCGAGGGAGGATTGCCGGTCGGCACTTAGCACTGCCGGTCGGCAGAGAGTTCCTGCAGAACCTGCAATTGACAGCAACAGAGGGCAAGGCAGAGCATGGCAATACAATTCAAGCAATGTATGCACCAATCATGTCCCTTATCATGTTAGTGACTCAAAGGACCATGATCCTTGGTTCTTGGACCATCGATCGCGCATTTCAATGCGTGATGGGCCAAGAGACCAATTTATGCATGTTGATGTCAAAATGCAATGCAAACCAATAAACAAATGAGGAACTCAACCTCAATCATGGATGATCAAGAGGCAAAGCATGCATGCAATACAACCTAAGCATGTTGACTAGGCATGCAACATGGTAATGCAAACAAGCATACAAGACATGCAAGACATGAGATAATGCAACCAACAAGTATGCAAGGCATAACGTGGGTGTTTAATCATGTAAACAAACATGTGACTTCATTCAATCATGCAAGTTCAATTATGCAACAACTCACCGATATGGTACAACACACAAGGAGTACATGCAACAAACAAAGAGATGGACTTAAACATGATTCAGGCAGTCGTAACTAGGCCTAAAACAGTGGCCAAAGTGCCATGAAATGAGGGCTAAATGACATGCAAACATGGTCCAATTCCTAAGGCCCACCAAAGAAGCATTGAACTACACTTAGTGCAACCACACATGGCATGAATTAAATGACTAAAAACAGAATTTTAGCATATTAAAACAAGGCCTAAAGATCACTTAGATGGCATCCAAATGACCTAAATTCAAAGGCATGCACAAATGCCAAAACATGGAGCATGCTACACAAACTTTCAAAGCATTAAAGAGGTGTCCAAGGCAAGCATACAAGCATGTCAAAGGGACTGAAATGATGCTACAAATGGTGCCAAACCAATAAAACAAAGCAAATAAAGCATGCTACATACTCACACACTTAAGGCCAACAAGCCAAAAAGCAAAGGGGCTATACTAAACATGGAAAATGTGAATCTAAAGACATAAAGCAAGGATGCATGCTATACATTCACACACTTAAGGCCAACAAGCCAAAATGCAAAGGGGGCATATAATGCATGGCAAAGTCGACCTAAACAACTATGGACAGACCTTAAACATGGCAAAATAAGCACAAAAGCTTCACAAAGCTAGACCTAAACCATGCTTGAACGATGGTTTACGACCTAAGGCATGTTAAGGCCTAAACATGGCATTACAAGGTAGGTACGCTAAGCATACATGGTGGACCAAGACCAACTAAAAACAGAGGCATATTATGACATAATAAGCACAAAAATCAGCTAAGGCATGGTCAACATGAAGCTTAGCTAGGTGCACCCTCAAGAGGCCAAAAATGGTCCTTTTCAAGGACAACAAGGAGAGGGGGTGGCCCTCTCCTCCCTAGGACCTCAAGGCACCATCCTCACCTCTAAAATCCCTCAAGATTTCAGTGGTAAGGAAGCCCAAACACCAAGGTCCCGGAGCTCACTCAAAATAGCACAAAATGGGGCCTAACAAGGCCTAAGAGGGGGTAAACGACCCCAAACACAAAAGTGTCCTTAATGAAGTATCTTAAACACAAAAAAACAAAACTTTTTTATGTTATACACTAAGCACAAAACAGTTCTATAAATGATTAGCTGTCAAAAAATACGTAGCCAAAACGTGGGAATAAAACCACAGTTTCTTACCCTTGAAACCTTCTTTCAATCCAAAATGGCTTGGAGCCAGCTGCTTTCATTTCAAAGCTTCAAAAACCATCCCCAAGAACACCAGAACAACCTCTGATCCTTCAAGAATGCAAGCAAAAGGCTACGTAAACACTAGTGTTTATTATTTGCACTACAATGTTAAGTGATAACATCAGAAAACAGCAGACTTAATTAAACACAGCAAAAAGTGGGCCAAAATTGCACAGATGATCAGATTAGGAGTTAAGAGAATCATTAGTTTAGAATGTTTGTTGCATTCCAAACGTGTCCATAATACTCCATAGACGAAACTTCAATAACCCTAATTGATCGCCCATGATCTAAAAGTATCTCTCAATCCCCTCAAAAACAAGGTTGTGAGATGTGAGGGCGCTCCTCTACAAGCTTTTGTCTTGTATAGCTTACAAGACAGCTTCTAAATGAAGAATCCCCTATCCTACTCGTGTATGGAAAGGGGGAAGGAACCAAAAATGGCAAGACGCTGTATTAAAATTATCCCCTGCCAAAACAATGCCAGCATGGCTCGAAATGCAGCACTGTTATGTCGCTTACTTGTCCTCAGAAAACGTAAGTACCATTTTTTGAAAAAAAATTGGAATCTCCGCACAATCCGATCCTACCTGAATTCAATCATCGCCCATAGCCCAAGAAAAAATACATTGTCTTGGACTTATTATCAAGCTTGGACCTTATCCTTTGGAATATGAACGAGACAACAAAAAGGCTCCAATGGCCAGACTAAACACTCCTTCAATGCTCATCTGAAGAACACCATCCTTACGTGGCGATCCAAACTCTTCTATAGGAAACCCATCCCAAATCCATGTCTCAAGGAGATAGGTAAGGGGAAGCCACAAAAATAAATTCTATCCAGCCGGTGGCGACTCTGAGGCGCCTCATAGACCCGTTATGTGTCGCGGATTTGCTCTCACAAGGCATCCCTGCCCCCTCAAAGGTGCAAAACAGCCAATGTGTTCGAGCTGCGAAAACCAGACACTAAACAGTCGATTCGGAGAAATCTGCCTGGTGAAGGCGCTAGCCGAGACCTCCAGTGAGACCAACAACGAACACAAACATGGATTTGCATCACTCGGGTAATCAACGCAGTGACGTCAATCTTCTGAGGACGTCAAAAATGTGACGGGCTTACTAGCGTTGCACCCTCTTTGGACAGAACTCGAATGTCTAAACAATGACGGAGTGAATGTCAAAAGCCCAGAGACGACCCATTTTGACAAAGCCGAAAGACTCAGAAAACATTGCAAGACCAAACAAGATATACGCCGAGGCAGGGGCAGAAAGCAATGGACAATGCACAGAGCCGCGACATAAACTTATTGAGTTACTCCCAAAGAGAAGCGTTACATGAAGCATAACATGCGATCAATTGTAAGCAGCATTACATTCAACACTAGCAACTACAATTGCAAAAAGGATGCAAAAGAATATATGCATATTTCTGCAATACAGTCTCACTCTGTAGATACATACCTGTAGGCGCTCGTTCTGCGGCACCAGCCTTGAGATAACCGTACATACAATCGTGCCTGAAAAGAACAGCCATATACTTTAACAGGCTTAATACCGAATGTACTTAGCAACATGCATGACAATGCAAAAAATGGCATGGCCGAAATGATATAATATATATACAAAACAATGTATAAGAAATGCAAATGAAAATGCAATGCAATTGAAACGATGCAAACTATATGCAAAGCAATCGGATCATGATCCAATCATGAACGGTTCGAAACCTCGTAAATGTCAAATAGATTGATGGAGGTAACAAGTCCGTCTACCATAGAACGGTCCACTGAACTATGAGTAATGTAGACGGATACAAGAACAAGTATTGGGGGGGGATGACATAAGTGGGGAAACGACCCGCTGGGGAAAGGACTACGATCCTAATGCCGGATGCAACAACTGCAATGTAATGTATGATGAAAATGCTGGGAAAATGGCAATGGATATGGCACGCGGGCCAAACCAAATCTTGCCTTGGAAAGGCATGTACACATACAAGCCATGTTTAACATAGAACGGTCTACTGAACTATGTTTCGACACGAGAAGTATGGGCACATACCAGACCAAGCTCAACATGGAAAGACGCAAGCCATAGATGGAAAGTGATGCAATGAAAGCATGCAAACTATAATGCAATGGATATGGCACGCGGGCCAAACCAAATCTTGCCTAGGAAAGGCATGTACACAAACAAGCCGCGGCTAACGTAGAACGGTCCACTGAACTATGCTTTGACACGAGAAGTATGGGCACATACTAGACCAAGCTTAACATGGAAAGGCGCAAGCCATAGATGGAAGGTGATGCAATGAATGCATGCAAATAACAATGCAATGGAAATGGCACGCGGGCCAAACCAAATCTTGCATAGAAAATGCATGTACACAAACAAGCCGTGGCTAACATAGAACGGTCCACTGAACTATGCTTTGACATGAGAAGTATGGGCACATACCAAACCAAGCTCAACATGGAAAGGCGCAAGCCATAAATGGAAGGTGATGCAATGAATGCATGCAAATTACAATGCAATATACACTATATTCTAATGATGCATGACAATGCAACTATTTACGATGGTGTATGACAATGCATGTTTTTTTTTTGTTTTTGTTTTTGAAATGCAAATGATGTATAAAATGCATGTTGCAAGGAATACGCGACAACACGCGGCTTAAGGTACATGACAATATAAATGGACTGTGCACATCAATGCACTAAAGGTCTTGCACCTTCCGAGGATTTAAGGTCTCCTAGACCGTGCGTATTTAAGGTCTCGCCAGACCGTTAAGTGCACAAGACAGTGCGAATGATACAAAAATACAACGTGCACAAGACAGTGCGATGCAGAGTGAATGCACAAAACAGTGCTAAACAGATGCACAAAATAGTGCGATGCTAAAGGTGTACAAAACAGTACGAGCAGGGTGAATGCACAAAACAGTGCGATACAGATAAGGTGTGCAAGATAGCGCGATGCAATGCACTAACAAGTGTGGAGAAGTGCGCAAAATAGCGCGAATGAATGTAATGCACAGGACAGTGTGATGCGCAAAATAGCGCGAATGTAAACTGCACAAATAGTGCGATGCACAAAATAGCGCGAATGTAGCTGCACAAAACAGTGCGATGCGCAAAATAGCGCGAATGATAAACTGCACAAAACAGTGCGATGGGCAAAATAGCGCGATTGAGGTAAAATGCACAAGACAGTGCGGTACGCTAAACAACGCGATTGATATGCAATGCACAAAATAGTGCGATACGCTAAACAGCGCAATTGATTTTGAAATGCACAAGACAGTGCGATACGCTAAACAGCGCGAGTGATTTTGAAATGCACAAGACAGTGCGAGATGCTAAACAGCGCGATTGATATGCAATGCACAAAATAGTGTGATACTCTAAACAGCGCGATTGATTTTGAAATGCACAAGACAGTGCGATACGCTAAACAGCGCGATTGATTTTGAAATGCACAAGACAGTGCGATACGCTAAACAGCGCGATTGATTTGAATTGCACAAGACAGTGCGATACGTTAAACAGCGCGATTGATATGCAATGCACAAAATAGTGCGAGTGAGATACAACCATAAGATGCACAAGACAGTGCTAGTGAGATACAAAATGTAAGTGCACAAGACAGTGTGAGTGAATGCATGTTCTATGCAAATGAGGTGCATTTTCTATGCAAGTATGGAAGAGTGCATTTTCTATGCAAAAGATACGAGCATTTTCTATGCAAGTATGGGGGCACTTTCTCTGCATGAAGCAAGCATACTCTATGCAACTTTTGAAAGCACATTCCGTGCAATATTAAAAGCATATTCTATGCATGAGACAAACAAAGCATATTCTATGCAAAAATTGAAAACAAGCATATTCTATGCATGAATCATAACGATGCGTGGCACGCATGAAACAAAAGTGTATATGAAAGTGCACATTCTATGCAATGGAAGGGCATCAAACACGTACTCTGGTGCCTCCGATTTACCTTTCGGAGGACTTGGCAATACGCTCAGCTCAAAAGGGGACACGCTGTTTATATTGGCGAGAGATAACATCTGCATGTGAAACCCTCGGGTGCTGCTTAGACTGCCATTCTGACTTGAAGCAGGCTTACACTTGGGGTCGAGATACACTCGTACTCCAGAGAAGTGGCGAGGCCTGAGAAGGTGCACCTGGAGTGCAGTCTCGGAATTTGCCAAAGCTGGAACACCCTAAGATGCTCCAAATTTTCCTTTTTTTCTTTTGCTTTGCAGTCTGGAACCTACATAGCTTCAGATAGGTCCTTGTTCTACTTTTCACACTTATCGGGGATGGACCCTGCAGTTTTATGAAACAACAAATACTGTTTTGCACAAATGTGGAGAATGGCACAGCACTCTGAGCATAAGATAATTTTTTGGAAATTGAGAAATGAGTTCTTAACCGGGTATTGAGCCGACGACTGGCCACAGCCAAAACGACTCGACAAGAGAAAAACAAAGGTAAACAACCTAAACACATCGAGTAACACTCGAAGCGACTCAAAACAAGAATCAAGACAGACAAAATAAAACACAAGACTCAAATGTGCATATGGAGCCTATTTCCCCGGGTATTGTTTCCCACTCTTTCTCATTTGTGATTCTCACATCGCTCGGCCTTCAGGCTCCATTTTTCTGAAAAATCCCTTTTCTCACTTTTTCTCTCAGTGCACATCTCTCTATTCTTCAATCTCTCATTTTAAATCCCTTCCCTGGGTGGTTGATGGATAAACAGAAAGTTGCGGGCTCTTGCCCCTAGCATTCCGCTAGATTCTTCTTCTTGTTCACAACAGTGAGTTTCTCCCAGAGAGGGGCTGTGCTACAGCTGGACGGGTAGCAGATCTGCAGCTGACATCGGTTGACGATGCTCTGCTGGGGAGTTTGGACGTGATCAGACCTGTCCAGATAAAGGAGTGGAATATCCTAATCCATTCCAATTTGTGCTTCGCACTTGGTTTGATACCTCGTTGCTTGGAGGATGTGAGAGTTTTCTGCCCTTTTATGGTTAGCTTTAGTGGTGCCTTTTTCCGACAGGTATGGTGCCTTTCTTGGCAAGCATGTTAATAATGGGGAAAAGACAGAACAACTGACTCAACTGTGCCCCTAGTTCACTCGATTTTTTTTGAACCATTTTTTGTTTTGGTTTTTCTACTAAAATAATTTTGACCAATATGAGAGTTAGATTAACATACTTGTTTGATTTTTGATTTGAAAATCATGCAAGTCAGGCTATGAGCACTGAAAATTTTCCTTTTTTGGGTCCAAGAAATGGGTCCAGTTTTTGGAAAATGGAATAGTTTTCGAGAAAATAGTCAACCTCAGTAAAAATTTTCAAAAACTATTTTTCAAACAGTCAATGCTCAACGAGCATGGAACTTACTCTTTGAGATGCGCAACCTTGGATCGGAGGCAATGGAAAATTGCCCCTGGCTTAAAGGGGGGGTGGATGGCAACGGAAAGTTGCCCCTGGTTTGAGTGGCGGCTCACGGCAACTTGTGGCAACTGAAAATTGCCCCTTGTTTGGATGGTGCCGCAGCAGTCTGCAGACGGTCTTCATTGGCGGTGGTCGAGCTCTTGGACACTGAGGTGACGAAGATGGTCACAACAAATATATGGACACAGTCGCCTTGGAAGGAGTTGGCGACTGGACTTTGGGATGAAATCGAAACCATTGCATGGACTGAGACGCTATGAAAGCGTTGGGGGCTGGACTTCAGGATGAAGTTGCCTACGTATCCCAAACATGGGAATCAAGCCTTACGTAGTTCCGGTTAAGGTACACTCGGGTATTTTAACCTTTACTTTTTCAGGCTCTCACTTTTGCCAAGGTGCCCGATGCGGGTTTTCGACCTTACGAGCTTCTTTTCATTTTCTTTTTTTTTTCATTTCTTTTTTCTCTTCTTTTTCGCATTTTTTCTTTTCTTTTCTTTTCTTTTCCTTTTTTTGTATTTTTTTGCTTTTTTGTATTTTTCTCTTGCTCTAACTTTTGCCTGGGTCGCCCTTCCGGATTTTCGGCCCAGCGAGCCTCTCAAAGGGTAAAAGTGTAACAAGTCCGTGCCAAATGGTTTTTGAAGTTGAAGCCTCTCTGTATCTAGGAGAACGGCTGTCGCAATGATTTGCAGAAGAATCCGTCATGGTTGCTTCACAAGCTTCTTCTGGTGAGATCTAATCTTTTGATTCGACTTCGGTGCCTCTTGCTCGAGGGCTGCTTCAAAACTGGCCATACTAGTCTCCTCCGACAGTTGACCATTGAATGTTCCGGATGGGTTCGTGGTTCAAAACAAACAGGTCAAATCTTGAGGCTGAGAGCGATCCTAGGCTGCACAATCTCAAGAACGATTCCACACAGGTCTTCACAGGGCCGCGCAAAACATTTGTTTTTGAAAGTTTTTAAAAAAAGCGACAAATCGCTCGCGCCGAAGATAGTGTGGAACCAATCTGGATCAAGCTAGGGTCCTTCCCAGTACTCACGCTGACAAGCATGGTTTCACTCATTAAAGGCTTAGCATGCTTCTCTTTCTCTCAAATTGATCAAAGTTTTGCAAAACCAGAGGAATTCCTTCCTCTTCGTTTTTATCACCACGGTGTTCAAAAGGTTTTTGAAAAACTCAGGTTAATGCAATGAGTTTGGCGCACAGGAGAGCAGGCGAGATGTACTGTCAGTCCATTCAAGTCCTCTGGCACAACTAACTTACATTGGAAGCAAGCATGAAAATGAGATAGCCACAGCTGTTTCATTCAGATTTGTTGATATAACTGGCCCCTCGGCAGAAACAGACTCAAAAAACAAAAACGGGTAATTACAAGACAAAACGGTGTTCGAGGCAACAACCCCGGAATCACCTGGTATTCTATACAAAGGGGACTGGCTCGCTACAACAAGACAGACCCTTAAACAAAAAGACTGACTCAAGACAAAGAGACAGACTCAAAACAAAAGACTGACTCGATACCCAAGCCAGAATTTACAAAGCTAGCGCTCACAGATGCTCAAAAAAATGCGTGCCAGACGCCACATCCAAAATATACCGAATACCGCCCGCAGGTGGTTCACTTTCTGATTACATACTTGCAGTATCTGTGTCCTCAAAATCCAATAACTGGGTGGTAACGGACTTGGCTGAGGTGGGCGGGAGGATAACCTCGTTGTCAATCAAATCTTGCACCTCATGACGGAGGCGGAAATAATTGTCGGTAGAATGGCCTGTCTGCTGGTGGTACGCGCAGTACTGAGCAGCATCATGCGTAGCAGGGAGATTCTTCGGGAGAGGCCGAGGCTCCAAGGGTTTAAGGTGCCCCCTTTCAGCAAGAATCTAAAGTGCCTTGGACAGAGGCACGTAGAGAGAATGAAAGGTCTTGCGCCCCCGGGGCAAGTACTTTGGAGTCTGAGCGCTCTTACCAGCCGCACAAGCGAAAGGGTCGGCAGGTGCCACCTTAGCTTTCTGATCTTTCCCGGGTGCAGGGCTAGGAATAGGAGGAACTGTTCTGGCATTACGAGGCCTATCCCGATTTTCTGACTGGCTTGAACTACCCACAAGTGGAGTGGGGAAAGCATCCTCCACAGTTTTTGCCGCAATTGCGGATATCTGTTGCTTGTTCATCCCCCCGGCTTTCAAAGCCTCAACTGTCCACAGCAGTTGTTTAATGGGATCGGCATCTGCCTTCATTTTGTCTTTTCCTCTGGCCTCAGCCTGATCGAGGGTTTGGTTTGATGTCGGCATGTCATTGCCATAGCTGGAGGCCATCTCCGGTTGGCTAAGTTCGATCACAATTCGCCCCAACAGCAGGGGCTCCTGGGGTACAAAACTCCCGGCATATGGTGCGGCTGGAGGTGAAGCTGACATTCCGTAGGCGAGATCCGCCACAGACCTCTGGAGATCACCTATCATCCCCATTAGTTCAAATGTAGTAGGCTCGCGAGCCTGGTATAGTTGGGGGGCCCAAACCGGGTGCGCGACAGGCGACCTGGGTGGATGTGGTATATCAATATTGGTCTCACCTTGCAGAGTGATTCCTTGCTCTAATGCAGCTGTCATAACCATGATCTCTTCTGAATTCTGCGTCAGCATAAGTCCTGCCTCAGCAAAGGGGGAGCACTAGCTATTCTGTATCAATTCTCTGGACACTCTGAACTGAAAGGAGAAACAAACAGCATTTCAGCCCAAACAGACCAAACACGGGTGTAGCCGAACGACTGCACTCTACTACTGATCACTGTTCCCTAGAAATCACTGTCCCCAAAAACTGAACCTGATGCCCGCAGATAACTAGTTTCTCAACAACACTGATACTGGTGCCCTCGGGCCCGATATTCAAACTTGCAAACTGATATGTACGTTCCTGTAGAGACACATTCTAAAAAGCATATAGCAAGTAAAGAGAGCCAAAGCACCCCTATGTTGGGGTAAGGTTTCCCTGTCCTATTTTGTCAGGAGCTAGGATTTTACTATGCACGCAGCAGTTTCAAACAACCTATAAACGGGTAAGCAACCTGTCCTAACTTGGAATAGTCACTATGGATTTAGATATGCACTAGGTCGAATGGTCGAAAAGGGTGCCCCGGTAAAAC
>NW_021028183.1:95634-110080 GCF_004153795.1 Camellia sinensis
ATCGGGGTTTGTGTTCCATACTGTCAGAGCCATAACCGTTAGCCTTATGGTATGCCTTGACGCAAAGACAAGGCCTTCCGAGAACCGTTCAGGAATTGCAGGATGGCAAACACTGTGTCCTAGAGCGACCAATGGCATCATGCAATGCAAAGAAACCACTCTCATAGAGTGTTTTGGAATCAAAACAGGATATCACGAGTTCGAGTCAAGTTCTCTAAATCCCCAGCGAGCGCCAAGAAACTGTAGACGCGCTCTTGGGCGTGGGGGCCTCGGGCTATACACGTTCGGACTGAATTGTGTCACGGTTCTTAATCTGAACCAAAGAGTACCAATCGGCAAATGTTTTAGAAACAGAATTTTTGAAAAGAAGTGCCAAACTGGACTGCTTTACTAGATAACATGGAGTTCGCCACCTAAATATTTTAAAATTGGGAGAAATTTAGGAAACCCTGATCGGTGCAATAGCCACGTGTCCGTCACCCACCCAAAGTTCCTCGGCTGGAACTTGGGTACGCATTGGGGAAGGTCAGCTATGAGAACACCCCTCTCGCGCCGATCCGCAGAGTCGGCCCCTACTAACAATGATATCCCGTTTTTTTGAAACGTTATTGTTCTTATTTCTGGTTTATTTAGCTTTGTGAGTGGTATATGCAGAACCAGCCGGTGGCCTCTGGCCATGGCCGGTGATGTGTGGGGATGCCTCACAAGGCATTCCCTGCCCCCTCCAAGGCAAAACACAAGTGTTTGGTGCAAAACCAGACACTAAACAGTCGAGTTCGGAGATCCTGGGGCAAGGCGCGTAGCCGAGACCTCCGGGAACTCCAAACGAACACAAACATGGATGATCACCGGGTGTTCAAACGGTGACGTCCAAGTCTTGAGGACGGTCAAAAATGGGGTGTCTACAAATTGCTTGATGTTTGAGGTATTCCATTGGTCTCTTTTTGTCAGATTTTTTCTTGATTTGGCTTCACTCCTTATTCCTGTTAGTGACGGAGCTGCATCTTTTTGCTTTATGATCTAACATGCTAAATGCTAGTCTATCAATCTGCCATTTGAAGTTCTCTTCTTTCTATTAGGGTAACTATTAAAGTTCAATCAACTACACTAGTGTCCCAGTTCGTCTTTCTTTCACATTCAGTTGATTCTTTGCTCTTGTACTCCATTATACTTCCTATCATTGTCTTATTAATTATTTATGTTTATTCTATCTTTCCCCTATTTAAAAAAATTTGTAGTCTAATTAGTCAATTAATCAAAAGCTACTTAAGGTATAGGCGAGATAGAATAGGACTTGTTTTTAGCCTTAAAGTATGTCTTACTCAATTAGGATGTGCAATTATTCTGCGCAGGAATTAGGTATTGCGAGAGTGGAAGAGATTTGGGCACCACTAGCTAAAATGGATGTGAATAAAACGAAGTTCTTAGAATACTTTTACGCTTTGTTTGGATTGAGGGGAGGGAAAGTGAAAGAAAGAATTAATTATGAGAAAAAATAAAGAACTACTTACATTGATATTGTCGTTTTTCTCTCTATGATTTCTTGTCCATTGCTCTCTTGCTCTCTATCATCTTGACTCTTGTTTGGCGTAACATACATGTAATTAATTATTAGATTTTGATTGCTTTGAAATTTATTATTGTTTAATTGAGAATTTTACATATGTTGTAACACAAGAAAATTATGTATTGATATTAATAGAATTTAACTTGTTAAAGTGATTTGAAGGCTAATCTTTTTTATATCTAGCTTGAATTTCTTATTTTGTGGTATGTAACTGAATTTCTGTCGAGCTTTCCTTTGAATCGTAAAAAATCTTCTTCAATATTGTAGTGTGGAATAATTTTTGGTATTTAACAAGAAGAATCCAAATTGGGAAATCGTTCTGGATAGAGTTATGTCTAACGCAACATCTTGGGCAAAAACTAAGGAGTTCAAAGAATTCTCAGTGGCTGATTTTATATTTGATTTTGTTAGTATTAGATCTTGTCTGTGATTTGATTTTATGCCTCATGGATGCTGCTGCTTTAACCTAGTTGATGGTGCTTTACTTGATTGGTTTATTAATCAAGTGGCTTCTCTATTTTGAGTTGCTGGTGTATCTTGGCCTGATTGCTTTGTTGCTATTTTGAGTTGCTGCTGTATCTTGGCTAAAACAAAGTATCTTATTTCTGAAATTAACTTTAAAACCTCAAAATCATGTTTAAGAGTTGGAATATGATTTTTTACATGTTGCAACCACTTCACTCTTGATGAAACACCGTGTTTAAATGCACTTTTAGAGATTGTGATTAGGTGCTATAATCATTTTTAACATGCTAAAATTTTATTTAGATTAGAATATGTTGGAATTTGAGCTCAAGTACTCTAGGTAAGTATTAGATCATGAGATTGGTTTAAATACTACATTTGAAAATATGAAACAGAAAAGAAAAAAAAATGTTATTGGTAAGTGAAAATATGGGGCAATTTCACTTGGTAGGAAAAAAAATGGAAGAACATGAAGTGTATTTCTCTTTTATTTTATTTTAAATTGGAAGAACATGAGCTATTTCTTTGTTGTAGGTAGGTCACCTCTTAAACAACCTTGAAGAGCTATAATCCCCAACATTTCGGTGGACCCCATCACATTTGGCATGGGCTAGAAAGATGCATATGTTGAGAAGATCGTCAATTTGTGTCACGCCCCACTTTTTATTACTCGAAGTATTACCAATTTCATTTACTTAATTCCATTTCAGAGACAACATGCGAAAATAAACTCATATATTGAACTCCTAGAAGTGAATAACATTGCTCTCATTCGTATGCAAGTAAATACAACATGAGTATAATAAATAAATTACCCTTGGGCTTACATCATTAACAACAAATCAAGAAGAAGGGTGCAACCCTTTTACACATATGGCATTCTGCCCATATAAGAGAGGCCCCGTGGCCAACAAATCAGAAGATCCAAATCTTGCAGCACATTCAGCTGAACACCTGAAAAAGATTCAACAACGTGGGATGAACATATAGTCCAGTAGGGATCTCAACATGGCCCTCAACAATAACAACATACAGATAGCTATGATCATGAATACCCAATCTCATACTAGAATAGTAATGTGACAGTTTATACAAAATATACATAAGTATGAACTTTTCTTGAAAACAACCATTTCAATCAACGCCATAGGCGATTCAATTTTCTTTTCTTTTCATTAATCCTCGTTCCCAATCTTTCATAACATTAACATTACCTTAGGAAACAAATTCACTAAGCCCACTACTCTCTTCCATTTTCCTAACATACACAGATATGCCTTTTCAAAACATATATCTCCTTAAAATATCCATTCTCCTTCATTCATTCCAAAAGACAAAAATGACATTTTGGCTTCTTCCCGGTACAATCAAATCTAG
The DNA here is from genome assembly GCF_004153795.1 of Camellia sinensis. Taxonomy (NCBI): domain Eukaryota; kingdom Viridiplantae; phylum Streptophyta; class Magnoliopsida; order Ericales; family Theaceae; genus Camellia; species Camellia sinensis. The sequence goes on from NW_021028183.1 coordinate 99,044, forward strand.
ACATGCACCATTATAAAAAGGGAGATAACAACTCACCAACATGCATAAGACAAACCAACTAGGCAACTCGGCCCTCCAAAACTGTAACCAGCACAATCCACAACGTTCCCAGATACACTGAAACAATAACAACAAAACTTTGCTCTACTAGCTATGTGAGCCAAAGATACACCTCTCACAACAACATGCCAGTTTCCCAGGCGCTAGCTGGAAGGGTATGGTGCCTTAGATTCTCAGCGCAGTCAGTTCTCCAGGCGCTAGCTGGAAGGTAACGGTACCTCTGATTATCAGCGCAAGGTATATCACCAACAATCACAACACAACAAGGCATAACCAACATGTGTAAAACATACATATAAACTATTAGGATACCAACAATGTGTTAAGGTATATGAACACATAGGTGTGTGGAGTCCATCCCCTATCTTCTCACACACACTGGAGTACAACCCCTCTCTCCTCCCTAACAAGTATACATATATAATGCGTCTCAACATTTCATCACATAAGATGTTCAATCAACAATGGTATAATGCATACACGACAATTCAACACAACCGTGTCATCCTCCACCGACGACCAAGGACAAAACCTCTAGATGCAAATATTTAGTACATCTATTAAAGACTCAATGCTATGAACCATAACCCACCAATAACACTAACACGGTAGTTAAAGATACAACCCCCACGTGTGTGTTTAACACTCAAGAAACAACAATCCAATTTTCATACTTATCAAAGATACTTTCTCATTTCATAGAACAAATTCCGTTTCCTTTTGTTTTCACAAAACCAACTCCATCCCTTTTGTTTTCACAAAATCAATTCCATCCCTTTTGTTTTACAAAACCAATTCCGTTGATAATAGAGTCATAACTCACATTAACACTACATTTATTTCAAAACCATTACAAAACCAAAGTTAACCCCTTAGGCATTAACACCTTCACCCAACTCGCATTAACAATAGAGATTTACAACATAGGTTAACTACCCCCCATTTAATTTACCAAATCAAAATATAAATTAGGGCTTTTTTTTCTTTCAATATAACATGCTAATTTACACTCCAATTAGCCCAAGACAACCATCAATGATAAAATAACCATTTTCAAACAACCAACCCTAGGTTCCTTCTCATGATTTCAAACAAATCCAACATGGATATGATTTTCATGCAATACAAACTACCACATGTCTATCTATAGACGAAGTATTGAAAAAAAAGATAAGAAATCCCTACCTCAAGCTTAAGAAAGAAAACCACCCAAAATCACTGCCGACGAAACCACGAACCACTCAGACCAAAAGGAAGCCCTTGACGAGATCTACAATCCATCTCAAAGGACCATGGTAAAAGATCACTCTAGTTGAGTAGATCTAAGGATCTTTGAGTAAAAAGTGCTTTTTGAGAGAGAGAGAAGGTGTTTCACGGTTTAGAGAGAGGAAATGGAAGAAAAAGTGAAAGAAAAGGTCAAGTGAGGGCCTTTATATAGTACTAGGTCAAAAATAGGTATAAGCCCCAAAGTCAACTCAAAATATCTAGTCAAAATATCCCCAAAAAGTAGGTCCAAACCGTGAGAAAAATCTGGGAAAAAGTCGCAGGTGTCGACCCCTGCAACAGTGGCGTTGACACCAAAGAGGAAAAAAAATCTGGGAAAGCTTTGACTGCACTGCAGGTGTCGACACCACCCCAGACTGGTGTCTACCCTATCTTCCAGCAACCAACACACAGACAGAAGAGGGTCGACACCATCCCAGACTGGTGTCTACCCTATTTTCCAGCAACCAACACACAGACAGAAGAGGGTCAACACCATCCCAGACTGGTGTCTACCCTATGTTCCAGCAACACCTCCAGAACTTCATCAACAGGTAAGGGTCGACCCTAGGAAGGCTGGTGTCGAACCTAGAATGGAATTTCTAAGTTTCCAAGGAACTTTTGACAAGAATAAGTACGAACAACCAAACCCAACAAGTTTAAATCAATTTGTACACCTCCAAAACTGAGGTACAACAACACCAAAGATTCCCAAAATAAAATAAAGGGTTCAAATACATTTACCAAAAGCTTTAAAGGGCTCAAGTGCTACAATTTGTATCTTAATCTTGAAATATTTGAACATGGGATTATGAGCTATTAGGATGATATGGAGATCTCACTATCACAATTTCTACAATAAGCTTTGAGCTATCCTAGACACAGATTGCTAAGGCATAAGTACAATGAGTTTCGGCTATCACTTATGCATAGAAAATGCTTCTGATTCTCAAAGGATATGAATGTTCAAAAAGAAACTTTTTTTTTAAAAGAAGAAAATGCAATTTAGTAACTTCATTGTATGCCCAATATTTTTTGGTCATTAATTACTTTGTAAATGTATGTGTATATCAAACATTTTACTCAGTGAATGAATTTAGCTAATTTTTTTCAATGTGTTTGAATGTTACATTTTCTTCTATTGTGTTCATATAATTCAAAATCTCTAATGAATTGCCAATCAATTATTTAAATAAGCTAAATTTGATTTTGTGTGTATCAATTTGCACAGATAATATTGGATAAAAGCCCAAAATTGATTGTGCAAATTGTGTGACTTTTTGTGCAAAATCAATTGCCCTCCTTTGCTTGGATATTATTTACAATCGATTCATAGTGAATGATAGGATTTGTTAGGCACTTTCACAATCGTGCAATCGACTTGGATCCAATAGGCATTAGACATGTTACAATTTCACAATCAATTACGTAATCGATTAGGAGCAAATTTGTTTTGTTTAGACTTGACTGATAATAGTACACAATCAATTATGCAATCAATTGGTCTGTACTCTTGCAATATGAATGCATTTTGCGTCCAATAAATTGGCATCCAAAATCAAGTTTACAACCTTGACACAACAATAATCTACACAATACATGGATTACCAAAATCAAATTTACATCCACATACATCATCCATAAAGAAGCCATCCAAATTACATCCTCCTTAAAAAGTCACAAGTCACTTTTGGTAAAAGGGTTAACCATCCCTGTCCATTTGTTAGGCTTAATTTATCGTCGAAACCTTCACTTCCATCAAATTTCTCCTCATTATAGAAACATGAAATCGTATGTATCATGTGGGATGTGTAAGAATTTATTCTTAATTAGGCTGTCATTGACTATATTTTGTTTGGTTTCTGAAAAACGGGTTGAACGTGATTCAGATAGATTGACTAGTATGAGCCCAAAATTATTATTGTGATCCATAAAGTTTGGGCCATGGTCATCTTAGTGTATATATTATTTTATATGTAGATATGTGATATGGAGGTGTAAAGCCTGTTTTAAGTTATTTGGATTCCTTAATGGGAGGGCCCAGTAATTGTTTTATTTAGGCCCAGTCCCGTCTCCTATCCTTATTAGGATTTACATATATCTATATATATGTAGATCAAAGGGTTGTCAGCCCCATTGAAAGACAACGTGAAGATTAGGAGAAGGAGGGGAAGAGTTGGTGCTAAGGTTTTCCAATTGTGAATACCATCATCTTTCAAAGAAGCAAAACACAAGACAATAACGGAATCAAACGGTATGTATCTAAGTTTATATTTTAGTAATTAATTATATTCATAGTGTTTTGATTTCTAGTATATAGATCCTATAATCTTACATGTGGTATCAGAGCAAGTTTATACTGGAATCAAAATCATGACAGATTATTTCAATAATTTTTTTAAGAATAAGAAATAAAAATAAATAAATAAATAAAAAACAATGTGCCTCGTGATGGGTGACTTATATGTACATACTGTTCATTGTTGAAATTGCTTCAGAATCACTTAAAAAAAAAAAAACGCGTGTTGATTTGAAATTGTTCCGTGAATATTGCTTCGGAATACATCTTGTTCATTGTTGAGATTTATTGCTTTGAATATTGATTTGAAGCATATTTGATAACATACTGGCTCAAAGATTATAATATATTAAAATAATAAATAGTGATATTTTTAATGGGAAAATATTTATTTTAAAATTATCCCAGTTAGAGAACTTTTAAATCAATATGGGTGATACTGCCAAAGTGGTTAATCTATTGAGATTTATAAGTTTTTTAATAAAGATTCTGGAAAGCTCTTCTAATATTATATCATTCAATTACCTACCCAAAGGGGGTTAATTGAGTGTATTAATTTTAGAGGTAGTGTGAGCCGCTAGTAAGGGAAATTTTATTGTTTTTGAAAGAATTTATCTACCCAAAGGAGATAATTTCTTGATAAATCATTCTTGCTAATTGACTTGTTTATAGGTGTTGGAATGTGTCTTATATATTTAGCCCAAAGGTATTTATATGATAATACATTCTGAAACATCTAACAATATTGTTGAAGTTTATTTGCAGCCCATTGTTGTGAGATTATAATTATTCCCCATGTAAAATTAATTAAGATTATATTGAAGTTTAAAGATGTTGATTGTATTCTATATATTCAACCCAAAGGTGTTTATATAGTGATACATTCTGGCACATCTGAGAATATTGCTAAAGTTTATTCGCAACATATTCTTGTGAGATTATACTAATTGCCTATGTGCCTATGTATAATTGAAAGTTGGAGTTGTGAACATGTATAGCGATCCCGGATTTACCCTTGTTGTGTAGTGATCCGGACATGTGTCCGTGGATGCTGGTAGTTGATTATTATCTTGCTTACATCCTTTTTACTTCGTATTTGAGTTATAGGATGTGTTGGGCAGGTTTGTTACAGGTTGGTTGAGTTTAGAAACCAAAACTAGTTGCCCAGATTTTGGCCTGTCCGCTCGAGCGGGGGTTTGGGCGCTCGAGCGGGTAATACACCCATCCAGTATTTTTCCTGTGCAGTGTTGTACGCTCGAGCGTGGGATTAGCCGCTCGAGCGGGGTTGTGTGAGTGCCGCTCGAGCGGGGAGTTGGAAGCTCGAGCGGAGACCTGGCTCTATAAAAGTGCTGGGAGAGTGCATCCGACGCTCGAGCGGGAGTTTGGCCGCTCGAGCGGGGGTCTGTGAGTGACGCTCGAGCGGAGTGTTTGACGCTCGAGCGGGGCGACTGGGTTTAAGTCCCGAGTTGTGACTTTTCAAATCACTTTTTCACTTTCTCTTCTCTCTCCTACTTTTCCAAAAACACCATTGTTGAGCCTCTCACTCTAGAACTCTACCTTCTCTCTAGGTTTTGATCTAGTAGGAGTGATTTGCTCATCTTTGGCCTTTACAAAAAAGTTGTTGATCGTCAAGGGCTACATTTTAATTTGAAAATTTCGGGATTTGGAGCACGTTGGGTTTTGTCATCTTCTCCCTTGGGGCTCCGAATTTGAGGTAGGGATATCCTACTCCTCTCTATGGATTTTGTCTTTAAATTTTAGTATTTTGAGATGTTGGGGTTGGCTTGGTAATTTTGTGAAAGTTTGGGGCTTTTGTGTAATTTTACAAAATTCTTTATATTTACACAAAAAAAAAAATTTATTCCAAAATCCAAGGGGGGGCACGTGACCCCGCTGGTCTAGTTGTGGCTCCGCCACTGAGTTCAACCATCAAGTCGAAATGGTCAAATCGTGACGTCATAATTACATCATAAATATATTTAAAAATAATTAAATTCAACAAAATAATAGAATTTTCAATTACATTAACAAACAAACATTTAAATAATTGCAATACCAGATTAAAGAGCATTGGATTTAAAAGTGTTCAACTACATTAACAAGCAAACAAATATTTAAATAATTACAAGCATTTAAATATTTACTGGTATTACTAAGCTATGCCAGAGTAGCTTAAGTATGTAAAATGAAGAGACAAAAACAGAGCAACATCACAGTGAAGAAGGGAAAAGAAAGATGAAGGAAGAAAGCGAAAGAGAAGCTAAAAATCCTTACTAGAATAAACCAACAGTAGAGGTCGAAATCCTCATCGGAATTGTGTCCTCTGTTGGCTAGAATCCAACGGCTAGACAGAGAATGTGAGTGACCTAAACCGACACCCAAAAGAGAGAGAGAGAGAGAGAGAGAGAGAGAGAGAGAGAGAGAGAGAACCCTTCCCCATGTTATGGCAGATCTATGTAGCCCAAACATTTGAAATTTTTTGAGGGTTTTTTTATATGTTCAACAAAACCGTCCAATTCTTAAAACCCAGTTCAGTTTGCCAAGTTTGGCATGTAACGCCCTCAACATATTAACCAATAGAAAGAGGAAAGGACACAATCTGAGAATATTGCTAAAGTTTATTCGCAGCATATTCTTGTGAGATTATACTAATTGCCTATGTATAATTGAAAGTTGGAGTTGTGAACATGCTTTCTATATATTTAGTTTAAGAGTGATATATTTTAAATATTTGAGAATATTAATTGTGATTATGAGATTATTATTGTCCATATATAATTGAATGATATTATATTGAATTGAAAGCAATGAAGGGAGATATTTTTATGAAAATCAAATTTACTCCATTAATGTTTTGATTATGAATCGGTTAAAAGATATTGAGTTAGCTTTAAGACTAACTGATTTAGATATTGACATACTCAAGAATGTGTCTTCTTAACCATTTATATTAAGACCTCAATATAGTGTAAAAGATTGAAATTATATTCAATGTTAACTATTTAAGAAAGTAGAGTTTTAAAATATTCACTAGGTGATTCTTATAAGAAAATCTAAATTACACTGTACAATGCTCTATATAATACCTTCGGCTTTTACAAATCGTTATGTCTCTTCAGTGTTTTATGTTTTCCTTTTTAGAATATTCCACAAATCTCTTTATATATTATTAACTCAAGTAAGAAAAATTCTTTAGAATTTTTTGTGAGCTATAACGTTCTTTCCACCTTCGGAATCTCCTTATTTGTTTTTTAAACTGCTTAAAAAATGCTTGTGTTAATCAAAATTTTATTTTCTGGTCAAGCTATTTAAATTATAGTTTAGTACTAATCTTATTTTAAAGAATGTTATTTTTATATCATCCATGAGATAAAATTCAATTTTAATGTCAACAAAATAAGCATTGTTATTATTTTTAATTTTGGTAATAAATAAAATAATAATAATAATTGAAATAGATTTTATTTTGACTTGGATGATAATTATCATAAAGTGTGTGGGAGAAATTATTCTATTAATTTTATAAATGAGTATTGATGTTATGCATTTGTCTATCTCATTTATGTTGAAAAACATATTGGTGAAGATTTTAAAATTATTAATTGAAGATGGATATTATAGTGAACATGATAATTTTGGTTAATGTAGTAACCTCTTATTAATTTTTACAAAATTGTGGAATCAATTTAAATATATCATGGTTGTAACTTCGGAAGAAAGTTGAGTACTTGAGCGTCGTAATTGGACTCCAATAAAATGATGAGGTGTATGTTAACATGTTTAAATTATACAAGTTTTTGTGATAAAATATTGCTATGTATACTTGTGTATACTTTACATATGGTACTACGTTAAAAATATTTTAAAAACACTTTTGAATTGCAAACTAATATAAAATTTAGTTAGAATAACTTTTGAGTTTGGGATTATACAAAAGTAAAAATTTTATGATATATTTTTGAAATCAAAATGGGACCTATAGCTATTTGTTGTTACTTTGTAAGTTGCCAATGGTTCTATTATCTTGGTTCTGACATAAGAATCTTTTAAGCTTTTAAAATATGAAGTTATTAGATTGGTGAACAGTTTAAATATATAAATCTTTGAGAGGGTAATTTATATGAAAATTGGGCCGAGCTAGGTAAATGGGCTGTTATGGGCCGCAGTACGAAGGGCCGAGTAGAATGGCCGTATAAGTTACTCCAGTCTTGTGAATGTTTTGGAGTTAGTCCGGTCCGAAAGAAGATTGTAGTTACTGGCCTAGAGATGCTTCGGAGTTATACCGGTCCTAGTGTTGAACCGGTCTTGACATGTTAGTTCGGTCTAACTATACCATGAGTTGTACATGAGAAGCGGAAGTAAGAATAGTATGGGGAAGAGCCGAATTAAGAATAGTTCGGCTCACTCTGCGGCTAAGCAGAGTCGTGTTTACTTCGGTCGTGTGGTAGTTCGGCCATGGAAAAACCATCTCACTTGGTTTAAGCAGTGAGGGGGGTGTTGAGGGATGAGCATTATCCTTCAGGAGTGAACCTAAAAGGACTCTGGCATGGAGGAGTAGAAGTCCTACTAGGATTGTGCCATATGAAACTTATAAAAGCTCACAAGCGTCACCTTGGAGGAGGTAATTGAACACAATCTTTCTGAGAACTTTTGAGCTTTGTCTATTTGTCAAATTTGCTGACTTAGGCATCGGAGAGGTTTCCGGCACACACCCGCCGGCTAGCTCACGTTTGTGTTTTCAGGTGATAAGACGACGACGTCGTACGGAGGGGCACAGACTTGATCAACAGGATTATACGAGAAGGTTTATTTCTTTCCCGTACAATTGGCGCCGTCTGTGGGAAAAACAGATAGGACAAAACCTCTTGATTAAAGCTTCTCCTCTTCAGAAACAATGGCGCACATTGAAGAATTGTCACAGTCCGCCATCGACGGACAAACTCCAGATGGGGGCGCAAGGCGTGAAGGACTACCTTCTATCCCTCCCATGAAAGATTTGGAGCCCCAACGACATAACACCAGGAGGGATACTAGGGGGAGGCGGAATAACAGCCCTCGTCGCTCTCGTTCGCAAAGTCCTGACAGGCAAAGACGGAGGATTGATCCTCAAGCTCTGGAAGACCGCGTGAAAGAACAAGATGAATTAATAAAAAAGATGGCGGTGGACATGGAAGCTTTGAAGCGCCAGATAAAGGGAAAAGAAGTGATGGCAGGAGAGGGGCACAAAAACAAAACGCCCCCTCGCCACTCAGAAAATCGTAGTAGGAATACCACACCCTCGCAAGGAGAGAGCAGAAGCCTCAGGACAGGCGATACTCAATCCTGGTCTTCCAGAACTCGTCACTCCAGGTCTGAGAGGACGAGATCTGAAAGATCATACACTGAAGGAAGCACGTATTGGCCCTCGCATTCACACCAAACCAGATCTAGACAGACAGAGTTACCCAGATCATCCGACTTACGAATTGTGCTCGAAGAAAAGGCACGATGCAAGGAGGATGCCCGGGCAAGGGATCCACACAGAGCTTCTGCCTTACAACGGTTGGCTCCTCGGACGCATGGAAGCGTCGAGGTTGGAATGCCAATACCGCGCCCTGCCTACGAACCAACGGACAAAGCATTAGCAAGGCTGCAGACTTCGCCATTTGTTCCAGCGATTGAAAACGCGCCCCTACCATCAGGCTTCCTTCAGCCCAAATTCACTACCTATGAAAGGAAGACGGACCCCTACTCACACTTGAGCCACTTTCGCCAGGTCATGGCTGTGTACAGGCGAAACGAGGCCTTAATGTGTATACTCTTCCCATCAAGCCTTGGCGACCTAGGCTTGACTTGGTTCGAAAATCTTCCAGAGGGCAGCATAGCCTCTTGGGCGCAATTGGCAGAGGCGTTCGTAACAAGGTTCCGAACAAACACTAAAACCCCGGTGGAGATCGACCAGCTACTCTCCATCGACATGGGCGATAAAGAGACCCTAAGATCCTACAATAGTCGCTACTAGGAGACATTCAATCAGATTGGGGACTGCCCCACCAATCTCGCCATTGCACAGTATAAAAGAGGCCTTCCAGTCGGGAACAGACTAAGGGACTCGATCACCATGACACCACCACTTACCATGGAAGCCCTGATAGAAAGAGTGCATCAGCACATCAGGGTAGAAGAGGATGGCGCGCGTGCCAAAACAAAATCTAGTGCAACCTCAGTACTAGAAAAGAAAACCTCAGCAAAGGTCAATGCAGTAGATCGTCAGAACAGAAACGGACGTGGCAGACGAGATAACGGAGAAGACCCAGATAAAAGATGGTTGAGAATCCGGACTGCCATAACCACGGTGTTCAAGAAACCGATATATCGGATTTTGAGCGAAATAAGAGATGAGCCTTTCGTCAAGTGGCCAGCCAAGCTAGGAGAAGCTCAGAAGGACTATGACGAAAGATCACGGTGCACCTTCCACAAAGAAAAGGGGCACCGCACTGAGAATTGCGCACCATTGAGACAGCACCTGGAAGAGTTGGTGGCGGCAGGACACTTGGATAAATACATTGAAGGAGGGACACAACCAGTCCCCCAGGACCATAATAAAGCCCAATGGATGCCAATCGACGCCTGTCGCATGCACAGGTATATCATGTGATACATGGATTTTTCGAAGACCTGAGCGCTTGTATGGCGAGCCTCAGGGATCACAAAAAGGCTGAACACTTTAGAGAAGTGCTAAGATGCCCAATCTGCCATCAAGAAGGGGAAAGACAGAAGGCAACAAACGTCATGTCTTTTCCGGATAAAAAGACTTGGAATCGAATAACTGTCCTCACAATGATGCCTCCTAGTCGTCACTCTCCGAGTCAAGGAAATTTTGACGGTCAAGCCGGATTTCTCGATTTGAACCAGGGTAGTTCATCGCGAAATCATTGTAAGCTACGAGAACATTTAGAGACAATTTAAACCCACTGCCTAAGACAAAGACATTGGCGTCCTGCCGTAATTCCCCCTGAATTGATTCAAGCTCAGCCAGAATGCCCGTCGGCTAAGCATAAATTCTCCAGTTAGAGCAGGAACGTGCAAATAAGTGAGTTTGGGTATTAAGGTCCCACCACATTCGAACATCATCTTGGCAGAACATCGGGCTGTATGTCCATAAACGATCAGTGAGGGTCAGTCGTACCACCAAGTAATGGCGGTTCCCACCAACAGACACCCGGTTATAATTGACAGAAGTCTTACCTGGAGATCAGTAAATCCATGTCAAAACAATGCAGTCGTTAGCGGTGATATTGGACCTGCTGCTGCCCCGGACAAATGAAAGGATACGTTCCATTCGGGTGGATAAGAACCAGAGAAGTAATTTGAGCTTATTCGCAGAAGTGCGGCAAAAGCGGCCGATCAGTATCAAGCATTGGGGACTTGTAAGA
>NW_021028183.1:110105-125259 GCF_004153795.1 Camellia sinensis
TTTTCAAAACATATTTCTACAAACGTTCATCTTGTCACCACTTTCCAAAAAACAAAGGGTTTCCTTCAATACCATTTTATCATAACTATACATAACCTTATAAAAAGGAATAACACTCAACTACATCATAAAATATACCCAATGAGTAACTCGCCCTCCAAAACTGAAACCAGCAGCAATCACAACTGTTCGCCAATACACTTAAAAACAAATAACAACAAAACTTGCGTCACTAGCTATTGCTAGTAACCAAGATACACTTCTCACAACAACATACCAATTAATAGCCACTGAGTGTGACCTATGATTCTCACGCATCAGTTCTCAGCACAAGCTGGAAGGTAACGTACCTCTAATATCAGCGCAGGTATAACACCAACAATCACAATACAACAAGGCATAACCAACATGTTAATAAACATACATTATAAACTATCAGATACCAACAAGTGTTAAGGTATATGAACACATAGTGTGTGAGCCACCCCTACTTCCACACACCACTGATACAACCCCTCTCTCCTCCCTAAACAAGTTATACATATATAATCATCTCAACATTTCATCACATAAAGTTCAATCAACAATGGTGTAAATATACACACAATTCAACTGGCAACCTACATCCTCGCACCGAGATGACCAAGACCAAAACCCTCTAGATTGTAAATATTGTACATCCATAACTCAATTGCTATGATACCATAACCCACCAATAACACTAACACTGTTAGTTAAAGATTACAACCCCACTAGTTTTAACACTCAAAAACAACAACCAATTCTATACATCAAAGATACTTTTCTCATTTCATAGAACAAATTCCGTTCCTTTTGTTTTCACAAAACCAACTCCACCCTTTGTTTTCACAAAATCAATTCCATCCCTTTTTGTTTTACAAAACCACATCCGTATAAAGAGTCATAACTCACATTAATCCACACAATTTATTTCAAACCATTACAAAACCAAAGTTACCCCTTAGGGCAATTAAACACCTTCCACCCAACTCGCATTAACCAATAGATATACAACTAGGTTAACTACCCCCCATTAATTTACCAAATCAAAATATAATTTAGGCTTATTTTATCTGTCAAACTTAACATGCTAATTTACACTCCAATTAGCCAAGACAACCAATCAATTATAAAATTAACCATTTTCAAACAACCAACCCTAGTTCCTTCTCATATTTCAAAACAAATCCAACCATGGAATTATTTTCATCAAACCAAAACTACCCATGTCTATCTATAGACGAAGTATGAAAAAGAATAAGGAAATCCCTACCTCAAAAGCTTAAAAAGAAAACCACCCAAAAACACTGCGACAAACCCACGAACCACTCAAGACAAAAGACACCCCTTACGAATCTACAATTCCATCCAAAACCATGTAAAAATTCACTTACGTGATAGATCTAAGATCTTAGGTATAAAAATAACCCTTTGAGAGATCATCACGAAGTTTTCCGTTTTGAAAAAAATGGAGAAAACAGTTTAAAAAAGGTCAAGTGAGCTTTATAATCAACTAGCAAAAATAGGTATAAGCCCAAGTATCCAACCTCAAAATACAATCTAAGGTTCTCAAAAACTCAACCCACAAAAAATAATATTATCTCAACAAAACCCCAAGATGAGGAAACCAAAAACCCTGGTGAAAAAAGATCTAAGAAAAACATCTAGGGCGACCCCGGAAAAGTCTGCAACGCAAAGTGGGTCACCCGTTGCAACACCAAAGAATAGCGGGAAAAAAATCTGGAAAGCTGTTGTTACACCTGCCACAAAGTGCAAGGAGCAAAAAACTCTGGCGGGAATAGTCTCTATCGACCATCCCACTCAAAACAGACGGTGTCTACCTATTCTTCCACAGAACCAACACACAGACAAAGGGAGGTCACCACCATCCAGATGTCTCTTACCCCTATTCCGATCAGCCACCAAACCACACACAGCAACGAAAGCATCAACACCATCCAACTGTACTACCCTATGTTCCACAGCATCGCTCCAAGACCCTCATCACAGCTACAGGTCAATCCTAGAACCACTCAGGGTGTCATCAACTACATAGAATTGAAGTTTTCCAAAGTTAATACAACAACTTTTTTACGCAAGAGCAATATAAGAAACACCAACCAAGCCAACAAGTTCTAAACTCATCTTTTGTACACCTCCAAACATCTTGTCTGATATCTACAACAACACCAAAGATTCCGCAAAATAAAATCAAAGGGTTCAAAACAATTACCTAAAAAAGCTTAAAGGACGCTCAGATGCACAATTATGATACTTAATCTTAAATATTGAAACATCGATATGACCCTAATATAGATGACTTATTGAACTCCACACTATCACTAGTTTCACGAATTAAGCTTTCTATCCCTAGACACAATTGTAACATAGTACAAAATGAGTCTGCTACACTATGCCATAGAAATCTCTGATCTCAACAGAAATATGAATTTCAAAAAAACTTTCTTTTTTTTAAAGAAGAGAAAATCAATTATAACTTCATGTATGCCCAATATTTTTTGAGTCATTAATCACTTTGTAAATGTAGATACAAACATTTACTAGTAGAATGAATTAGCTAATTTTTTCAATTTTTAATTGTTACATTTTCTTCTATTTGTGTCATATAATTCAAAATCTCTACATGAGATGCCAATCAATTATTTAAAACAGCTAATGTATTTGTGTGTATCAATTTGCACATAATATTGGGATAAAACCCAAAATTGATTGTCAAATTGTGTGACTTTTGTGCAAAATCAATGCCCTCCTTTGCTTGATATTATTACAAAATCGATTCATATGAATAAGATTTTTAGCACTTTCACCAATACTGCAATCGACTGGACATCCAAATTAGCATAGACATGTTACAATCACAATCAATTACGTAACATTAGGAGCAAATTCTTTTTGTTAGCTGACTATAATAACCAATCAATTATGCAAATCAATTGTCTTACTCTTGCAATTAATGCATTTTCGTCCAAAACATTGCATCCAAAATCAAGGTTACAACCTTACACAACAATAATCTACACAATACAGTATACCAAAAATCCAAAATTACATCCACATAACACACCATAAAAAAGCCCACCAACATTACATCCTCCTAAAAAGTCACAAGTCACTTTGTAAAAGGGGTTAAACCATCCCCTGTCCATTTGTTAGGTCTAATTATCGTCGAAACTTCACTTCCATCAAGATTCTCCTTCATTATAGAAAACATTGAAATCGTATGTTATCATTGTGGGATTGTGTAAGATTTAATTCTTAATGGCTGTTCATGGACTATATTTTGTTTGGTTCTGAAAAAACGGGTTTTAAACGGATTCATATAATGACTGATATGAGCCCAAAATTATTATTTTGATCCATTAAATTGGGCCATGGTCATCTTAGTCGGTATATATTATTTATATTAGGATATTGATATGGAGGTGTAAACCTGTTTTAATTATTTGGATCCTAATGGGAGGGCCTTAGTAATTTTATTTAGGCCCAGTCCCCGTCTCCTTCCTTATTTAGGATTTAACATATATCTATATATATGTAGATCAAAGGTTTCAGCCCATTGAAGAAACGTGGAAGATTAAGAAGCAGGAAGAGTTTGGTGCTAACGTTTTCCAATTGTGAATAACCATTCAACTTCAAGAAGCAAAAACACAAGACAAAAGAATCAAACGGCATGATCTAAGTATATACAATCTAATTTATTCATTAGTGTTTTTATTCTAGTATATAGATCTATAATCTTACATCGTGGTATCAGACAAGTTTATTACTGAATCAAAATCATGACAGATATTCAATAATTTTTTTAAGAAAAGAAATAAAAAAAAATACAATAATAAAAAAACAATTGCCTCGTATGGGGGCTATATGTACATACGTCGATGTTAAATTGCTTCAGAATCACTTAAAAAAAAAAAAAACGCCTGTGTTGATTTAATGTTCCGTGAATATCTTCGATAACATCTTTTCATTGTTTGAGATTTATATGCTTTAATATTATGATTTGAAGCCATATCTTGATAACATACTGCTCAAGAAATATAATATATTTTAAAAATAATAAAATGATATTTGAATGGGGAAAATATTATTTTTAAAATTAATCCAGTTAGAGAACCTTTTAAATCAATATGGGTTATACTGTCCAAAGTGGACAATCTATGAATTTATAATTTTTAATAAAAGATACTGGAGAAGCTCTTCGAAATTATATTCATTCAATACCTACCCAAAGGTTAATTGAGTTATTATTTAAGTAGTGTAGCCGCTTAGTAAGGGAAATTTATTGTTTTTTGAAAGAATTTATCTACCCAAAGGAGATTAATTTTCTGATAAATATCATTCTTGCTAATTTGACTTTTTAATGTTTGAATGTGTCTTCATATATTTAACCCAAAGTATTATATAAATAAACATTCTGAAACAATCTAACAATATTGTTGAAGTTTATTTGCACCCATTTTGTGAGATTATAATTATTCCCCATGTAAAATTAATTAAGATATAATGAATTTAAGATGTTATTGTATTCTAATATTCAACCAAAGTTTTATATATGATACATTCTGGCACATCTGAGAATATTGCTAAAGTTATTCGCACATATTCTTTGAGATATACTAATTGCCTATGTGCCTATGTATAATGAAAGTTGGAGTTGTGAACATGTATACGATCCCGGATTCCTTGTTGTGTATGATCCGGACATGTGTCCGTGGATCTGGGTGATTATTATCTTGCTTACATCCTTTTTACTTCGTATTTGATTATGGATGTGTTGGCAGGTTGTTACAGGTTGGTTGAGTTTAGAAACCAAAACTAGTTCCCAGATTTGCCTGTCCGCTCGAGCGGGGGTTTGACGCTCGAGCGGGTAATACACCCATCCAGTTATTTCCTGTCAGTGTTGTACGCTCGAGCGTGGGTAGCCGCTCGAGCGGGGTTGTGAGTGCCGCCGAGCGGGATTGGAGCTCGACGGAGACCTGCTCTATAAAAGTGCTGGAAGTGCATCCGACCGCCGACGGGATTTGGCCCTCCGGCGGTGTCTGTGATGACGCTCGAAGCGGAGTGTTGACCTCGAGCGGCGCGACTGGGTTTAAGTCCCAGTTTGTACTTTCAAATCACTTTTCACTTTCTCTTCTCCTCCTACTTTTCTAAAAACACCATTTTGACCTCTCACTCTAGAACTCTACCTTCCTCTCAGGTTTGATCTATAGATTATTTGCTCATCTTTGCCTTTACAAAAAAGTTGTTGTCATCGAGGCTACATTTTAATCTAAAAATTTCGGTTTTGGAGCACGTTGGGTTTTTTCATCTTCTTCTTTGGCTCCGATTTGAGGGTAGGATATCCTACCCTCTCTATGGATTTTGTCTTTAAATTTATATTTTGAGATGTTGGGGTGGTTTGTAATTGGAAAGTTTGGGGCTTTTGTGTATTTTACAAAAGTTGGGTTTATTCATAATAAACCTAAATGCAATGTTTCATAGAAATAAATAAATGTTGAATCATTGATGAAAATGGGACCTAAAGGTTGAAATGGTAATTATGATAACGACCTAATTACATGTTTGATAATTGGGATAATTAATTGTGAGAAATGAGGAAAATAAAATGTTGATTGAATATCCATTGTGCATTTATTTTCTGTTTAGAGATAACTGATTTGGCTTATCGGTGGAGATATCGTATGTTAGACAATGCATAGATTAGGCAAACGGAAACTAATCAAATGGAATTGTCAGGGAATTACGGTTGATAGAATACATTTAACTATGTATAGTATTGATATTAGAACAATTTGTTTTATACGTTATGTGTAGAGAGGAATGAGGATGTACTCCGCGGTTTAGGAATAGGGAGCTGACCTCTAAACCGGATAGTGTTGAGAAATAGCGGATAAACTCCGAGATACAGCTCATATGCTTGTCTAGAGAAGTGAAAGATAAGCTCATATGCTTATCTTTGTGAATGTGGATATAGCTTATAGCTATCTGTGAATGTGGATATTGTTGTAAATATCTGTTGATAGTGTGATATAGCTTATATCTATCTGTGAATGTGGGATATATTTTTATACATATCTGGTAGAATGTGGATAGGCTTATATCCATCTGTTGAAAAAGGGAAATGAAAAGTAACCTGACTCATAAGTCTATAAAAAATATTGATTATGTAATGTATCAGTGTTGCCATCTATCAATTCTAATCTTAAGTCATGTTCAGTTGGTTTAGTGATTTCTACTACTGTGGCTCACCCTATATGGAAATATCATTTTCAGGTGCAGGTAGCACCACCTCCAAGACAAGCTTGGGAGCTAGAGGCGGACATACTTTTGTCGTTTTTTTTTAATGTATTACATGTAAATTCAAGCCAAGGCTTAATGTGAAGATGAGTTACATCTTTTGTTGTACACAAGTGTACTTGAAAGCTTAAGCCCATAGGGCTATTTGCTTTTTTTGTTAACATGTAATGCTTTTGTAATGAAACCTTGATGAATAGAAGAATATGGTTATTTCATATGTCTTGTTGATGGGTTTAATGTTATTATTTGAGGGCGTTACAACATGCTTCTATATATTCAGTTTAAGAGGATACATTTTAATATTTGAGAATATAATTGTGATTATGAGATATTTTCCATATAATTGAATGATATTATATTGAATTGAAAGCAATGAAGGAGATATTTTTATGAAAATCAAATTACTCCATTAAGTTTTGATTATGAATCGCGTTTAAAAGATATTGAGTTAGTTTTAAGACTAACTGATTGGATATTGACATACCAAGAATGTGTCTTCTTAAACCATTTATATTAAGACCCAAATATAGTGTAAAAGATTGAAATATATTCAATGTTAACTATTTAAGAAAGTAGAGTTTTAAAAATTCACTAGTGATTCTATATAAAGAAAATCTAAATACACTGTACAATGCTCTATATAATACCTTCCGCTTTACAAAATCGTATGTCTCCTTCAAGTGTTTTTTATGTTTCCTTTTTAGAATATCCACAAATCTCTTTATATATTATACTCAAGTAAGAATAAATTCTTTAGAATTTTTTGTGAGCTATAACGTTCTTTCCACCTTCGGAATCTCCTTATTTGTTTTAAACTGCTTAAAAATGCTTGTGTAATCAAAATTATTTTCTGGTCAAGCTATTTTAATTATAGCTTAATACTAATCTTATTTTAAAGAAGTTATTTTTATATCATCCATGAATAAAATTCAATTTAACTGTCAAACAAAAATAAGCATTTATTTTTAATTGGTAATAAAATAAATAATAATAATAATTGAAAGAGATTTTTATTTTGACTTGGATATAATTATCATAAGTTGTGGGGAGAAATATTCTAAATAATTTTATAAATGAGTATTTGATTTATGCATTTGTCATCTCATTTATGTTGAAAAACATATTGGGAAGGATTTAAAAATTATTAATTGAAGTATGATATTAAGTGAACATGAAAATTTGTTTATTATAACCTCTTATTAATTTTACAAAATTGTGGAATCAATTTTAGAATTATATCATGTTTAATCTTCGAAAAGGATTACTTGAGCGTCGAATTTGACTCAATAAATATGATGAGTTGTGTTAACATGTTAAATTAATACAATTTTTGTGATAAAATATTGCTATGTATACTTGTTGTATACTTACATATGTACTACGCTAAAATATTTTAAAAAACACTTTTGAATTGCAAACTAATATAAAATTTAGTTAGAATAACTTGATTGGATTTATACAAAAGTAAAAATTTTTTTATTATTTTGAAATCAAAATGGACCTATAACTATTTGTTGTTACTTTATTAAGTTTGCCAATGTTCTATTATCTTTTCTGACATAAGGAATCTTTCAAGCTTTTTAAAATATAATTATTAGATTGGGTGAACATTTTAAATATTAAATCTGTTGAGAGGTAATTTATATGAAAAATTGGGCGAGCTAGGTAAGAGCTGTATGGCGCAGTCGAAAGGGCCGAGTAGAATGCCTTATAATTACTCTGGTCTTGGGTGTTTTGAGGGCCTAAAGTCCGGTTCCGGGTAAGATAAGAATTGACGTTCTGGCCTAGATGCTTGGAAGTTAGACCCTCCTAAGTTGAACCGGTCTTGACATGATAGTTCGTCTAACTATACCAGAGTTGTACATCGAGAAGCCGAAGTAAGAATAGTATAGGGAGAGCCAAACTGAGGATAGTTCGCCCGTTCTGCGCTAAGCAGATCGTGTTCTACTTCTGTGTGTGTGCTACGGCCATGGGAAAAAACCATCTCACTTTTTAAGCATGAGGGGTGTTGAGGGATGAGCATTATCCTTCAGAGTATGAATCCTAAAAAAGACTCTGCATGGGGATAGAATCCTACTAATTGTGCCCACACGAAACCTATAAAAGCTCACAAATATCACCTTGGAGAGTAACACACAACTTTGCTTTCTGAATATACAGAGCCTTTGTCTATTTTAAATTTGCTGACTTAGCATTCGGAGAGGTTTCCGCACACACCCGCCGGCTAGCTCACGTTTGTTTTCAGGTGATAAGACGACGACGTCGACGAGGGGCACAGACTTACAACAGGATTATACGAGAAGAGTTTATTTCTTCCCGTACAATTGGCGCCGTCTTGTGGGAAAAAACAGATAGGACAAAACCTCTTGATTAAAGCTTCTCCTCTTCAAAACAATGGCCACATTGAAGAATTGTCACAGTCCGCCATTCGACGGACAAACTCCAGATGGGCGCAACGTGCAAGGACTACCTTCTATCCCTCCCATGGAAGATTTGGAGCCCCAACGACATAACACCAGGGAGGATACTACTGGGAGGCGAAAACACCCCATCGCTCTCGTTCGCAAAGTCCTGACAGGCAAAACGGAGGATTAATCCTCAAGCTCTGGAAGACCGCGTGAAAGAACAAGATGAAATTAATAAAAAAAAGATGCCTGGACATGGAAGCTTTGAAGCGCCAGATAAAAGGAAAATAATGATGCAGGAGAGGGCGCCAAAAACTAAGACCCCCTCGCCACTCAGAAAATCTAGTAGTAGAAACACCACACCCCCAAGGAGAGACAGAAGCCTCAGACAGGCCGATACTCAATCCTGTCTTCCAGAACTCGTCACTCCTAGTCTGAAGGACGAGATCTGAAAATCATACACTGAAGGAAGCACGTATTGCCCTCGCATTCGCACCAAACCAGATCTAGACAGACAGAGTTACCCAGATCATCCGACTTACGAATTATGCTCGAAGAAAAGGCACGATGCAAGTGAGGATGCCGGAGCAAGGATCACACAGAGCTCTGCCTTACAACGGTTGGCTCCTCACGCATGAAGCGTCGAGGTTGGATGCTAATACCGCGCCCTTCTACAACCCAACGGACAAAGCATTAGCAAGGCTGCAGACTTCGCCATTTGTTCAGCGATTGAAAACCGCCCCTACCATCAGGCTCCTTTCACCCCAAATTCAATACCTATAAAGAAGACGGACCCCTACTCACACTTGAGCCACTTTCGCCAGGTCATGCGGTACGACGCGAACGAGGCCTAATCGTTTATACTCTTCCCATCAACCTTGGCGACCTTAGGCTTTCCTGGTTCGAAAAACTTCCAGAGGGCACATAAGCCTCTTGCGCAATTCAGAGGCTTCGTAACAAGGTTCCGAACAAACACTAAACCCGGTGAGATCGACCAGCTACTCTCCATACGATGGCGCATAAGAGACCCCTAAGATCCTACAATATCGCTACTAAGAGACATTCAATCAGATTGGACTGCCCCACCAAATCTCGCCATTGCACAGTATAAAAGACCTTCCAGTCGGGAACAGACTAAGGGACTCATCACCATGACACCACCACCTTACCATGAAGCCCTGAAGAAAGAGTGCATCAGCGCACACTTCAGAAAGAGGATGGCGCGCGTGCCAAAACAAAATCTGTCCAACCTCAGATACTAGAAAAGAAAACCTCAGCAAAGTCAATGCCAGTAGATCGTCAGAACAGAACGACCTGGCAGACGAGATAACGAGAAGACCCAGAATAAAAAATGATTGAAATCGCCACTGCCATAACCACGGGTTCAAGAAACCGATTATATCGATTTGACCGAAATTAAGAGATGAGCCTTCTGTAAGTGGCCAGCAAGCTAGGAAAGCTCAGAAGGACTATGACGAAAGATCACCGGTCACCTTCCACAAAGAAAAGGCACCGCACTGAAAAATTGCACGCCATTGAAGACAGCACCTGGAGGAGTTAGTGGCGCAGGTCACTTGGAATAAATACATTGAGGAGGGACGCAGCCAGCCCCCAGACCATAATTAACCCCAATGGATGCCAATCGACGCCCCCCCTCAAGGTATTATCAATGTGATACATGGAGTTTTGAACCTGAGCTGTATCGAGCTCAGGGGGATCAATCAAAAAGCTGAACACTTTAGAGAAGTGCTAATGGCCCAATCTGCCATCAAGAAGGGGAAGACAGAGGCAACAAACGTCATGTCTTTTCGGATAAAACTTGGATCGAATATACTGTCCTCACAAGATGCCCTAGTCGTCACTCTCCGATCAAGGATTTTGACTCAACGGATTCTGATTGACCAGGGTAGTTCACAATCATTTGTACTACAAACATTTAAACAATTAAAAACGCAAGACAAAGACTTGGCGCCTCCGTATCCCCCTAATTGGGATTCAACTCCATGCCAGAATGGCCCTCCTGAAAATAATCTTCCATTAGAGCAGAAGCGTGACGAAATAAGTGGAGTTATTGGGTATTGAAGTCCCCACCACTTACAACATATCATCGTTGGTCTGCAGAAACATGGCTGTATGCCATCTACGATCATGGCTCATCCTGCCACCAAGTAATGCGTTCCCCAACGACACGGGTATAATTGAAGAAGTCTATGAGATCAGATCATGTCAAAACAATGCTTCTTACGGTTAATGGCAGCCCGCGCCAAAGAGATACGTTCATTCGTAAGAACCAGAAGTAATGAGCTATCACATGCATGTCGAGCAAAGCGGCGGAATCAGAAGCAGTGGAAGACTTGGTAGAGTAAAAATACATAAAAAACCTGGATAATTTTTCTTGGCTCTCTCAGTTTCCAGCACTGAGAGATAAGTATCTTGGATTCTTAACCTCTAACACGAAGTGCGCGCTGTACACCCTACACATGCCCTACGACATGCCAGGCATTGATCCAAACTTCATCTGTCACCAACTCAATGTCCACCCATCCGCCAGACCAGTCATTCAGCGCACACGTAGATCGGCACTCCACCACGCCGAAATAGTGGCGGAAGAAGTAGGCAACCTGCTGGAGGCAGGAGCAATTAGAGAAGTGCACTACCCAAGATGGATCTCCAACATGGTCGTAGTGCCAAAGAAGAATGGCAAATGGCGTGTCTGCGTCGACTACAAAACAGTCAACAAGGCGTGCCCAAAAGATAGCTTTCCTCTACCAAGGATAGATCAACTGGTAGACCTAACAGCGGGGCACAATCGACTTAGCTCTCTGGATGCATACAGAGGCTACCACCAGATCGCCATGCATGAACCAGACCAGGAGGTCACTTCCTTTACAACTCCAAGAGGACTATACTGTTACAAGGTCATGCCCTTTGGCCTAAAGAACGCAGGGGCAACATTCCAACGGATGGTCACCAAGATGTTTGAACCATTGCTAGGCAGAACAATGGAGGCTTACATCGACGACATGGTGGTCAAGAGCAAGGATGAGAATGACCATCTCAAGGACCCAGGCGAGATGTTTAAGATCCTAAAGAAGCACAAGTTGCGCCTTAATGCGTCCAAGTGTGCATTCGGAGTAGGATCTGGCAAATTCCTGGGCTTCCTTGTGACCAACCGAGGTATAGAAGTAGATCCCTCTCAGATCAAAGCAATCCAGGATTTGGAGAGACCAAACTCAGTCGAAGAAGTGCAGCATCTCACCGGCATGGCGGCTGCGCTCAATCGGTTCATAAGCCGGTCATCAGACAGACTACGACCATTCTTTCAAGCTTTAAAGGCCAAGTTTGAGTGGGATGAAGAATGCGACCAAGCTCTGGAAAGCTTGAAGGAATATATGTC
The DNA here is from genome assembly GCF_004153795.1 of Camellia sinensis. Classification (NCBI taxonomy): domain Eukaryota; kingdom Viridiplantae; phylum Streptophyta; class Magnoliopsida; order Ericales; family Theaceae; genus Camellia; species Camellia sinensis. The sequence continues at coordinate 122,247 of NW_021028183.1, forward strand.
TTCCCCACCACTGCTTGTTACCCCAGTACCTGGTGAAGAAATTTTCTTGTACCTGGCAGTCTCTCAGCACGCAATTAGCGCAGTGTTGGTTCGTGCAGAAGGAATTCAACATCTGACCATCTATTATGTCAGCAATACATTGCTAGGGGCCGAAACAAGGTACTTGCCCTTGGAAAAATTAGCATTGGCCTTAATGATGGCCTCCAGGAAATTGGCACACTACTTTCATGCCCACACCATAGTCGTCCTCACAGCTTTTCACTAAAAGCTTTGTTTGAGAGGGCGAACTTTTTTGGGAGAATCTTGAAGTGGGCAGTAGAGTTGGGACAATTCGACATCAAGTTCCAACCCAGAACAGCAGTAAAGGCCCAATCTTTGGCAGACTTCGTCGCAGAGTTTACTCCTGGAAGTCATCATACCTGCCCAGTCGACCTAACTGACACAACCGAACTAGGGATAGAAGTTGACGCCGGAATAGCGCAACCCCTAGCAGAAGGTACTCAGTCAGACTCCAAGGCAGACCAAACTAAAGACAGCAAGGAAGAAACAAACCAAGACTCACCAACAGTCCAAACAGATGTCGAGGGGCAGACAGCAAGCATGGACCTTCAAGAAAACACCATTCCTGACCCCACGACATCATCTGACCCCTCCCTCTGGACAGTTTCGTGGAGCGATCTGGTAGCTTCTTTGTGAGATGGCAGCATCCACACCGGCATGGTTGTATGGACATGGGACCATAGTCCTTCATGCTACACCAGAACGGACTGGTTGTAGAGGCCAGAACATAACCTGGTCTTCCCAGTATCAAACAACGTTAGAAAGCGAGTATTGAAAGCGCTCTTCCGTAGGACTCAAATCACATATACTACATAAAAGGCCACCGAACTAATGGTATACAGCGACTCACAAAGCTTGGTAAAACCTTCAAATTTCTGGTACTATGAAGACCAAGGATGATTAGGATGCCACAATGTACCAAGAATGGGTCAGAACAGCAGAAAGACAGTGTGAATGAGAGGAAAACAAATTCGGGCAGGAGGAAAACAGCAGAGCAGACGAACTAGCAGGCTTCGCCTCAATGGCAGATACCTCCATCTCTCATCCACTACTGATCGACTACCTACCTAGACCAAGCATAGAACACCCGAAGCAGAAGAGGTATGTTGCGCAGAACTAGGCCCCTCTTGGATGGATCCCATCATCTTGTTCTTAAAAGACGGCATCTTACCAGAAGAGAAAAAAGAAGCCAACAGAATAAGAGCGAAGTCGCAGCGATTTTGGCTCTCCCCATCTTTGGCATTATACAAGAAGTCATTCTCAGGGCCTTACCTAAAGTGTGTTCATCCCAACAAAGTGGAAGCATTCTTGTTCGAAATACACGAAGGGGTCTGCGGAAGCCATCAAGGAGGAAGATCGCTAGCTTATAGGGCCATTTCACAAGGATACTGGTGGCCATACATACAGGCGGACTCGGAGAAACATGTGAAGAAGTGTGAGAAATGCCAGAAATTCGCACACCAAATACATCAACCAGCTAGAGAACTCCTACCATTGACTAGCCCATGGCCTTTCGCAATGTGGAGCTTGGACATAGTAGGACCACTTCCAACAGCACCCGGCAACAGGAAATTCTTTCTCGCAGCAACAGACTACTTCACAAAATGGGTAGAAGCAGAAGCATTGGCATCAATCAAGGAAAAAGATGTGAAAAAATTCGTCTGGCAGAACATTATCACTCGGTTTGGCATACCAAAAGCCCTTATCTCAGACAATGGCACTCAGTTCGACGGCAGAATCTTCAGAGGCTTTTGTGAAGAGTACAAGATAGAGTTCTATAATTCTACACCGGCATATCCTCAAGCAAATGGCCAAGCAGAAGCATCAAATAAAGTCGTCTTGGATGGACTGAAGAAAAGGTTAGAGAAGGCAAAAGGCAAGTGGGTGGACGAACTTCCTCATGTTTTATGGGCTTACCGCACCACACCTCGACGATCAACAGGAGAGACACCATTCTCCTTAGCCTACGGAATGGAAGCAGTAATCCCACTGGAAGTTGGCCTCCCCACAATTCGAAACGAAAATTTTGATCCAGACTTGAATAGAGAAGCCATAGCATTGGAACTCGACCTTGCGGAGGAAAGAAGAGAAAGAGCACTGGTTCACATGGCCTCATACCAACAAGAGTTATCCAGAAAATACAACAAAACGGTGCATCCAAGACAATTCAAGATTGGAGATTGGGTACTGCGCAAAGTAATGAGAAACACCTTGATACCAGGAGATGGCAAATTAGGGGTAAACTGGGAAGGTCCTTACAAAGTGGTTGGATTAGCAGGCAAAGGGGCATACCACCTAGAAGACAAGGACGGCAAAGCAATCCCTAGGCCATGGAACACAACCAATCTCAAGTTATTTTATTTTTAGCTTTTTTCTTCTCAAAACATATGTAGTTTCTTTTTCCTCAATAAAACGATCAATTCTTTTCAACATGAGTTGTTCTTTGTAAAAGTTAGCTTTAGTGAAGTTTAGGCACATTACGAACATTTTATTCTAAGTTAGCTGGAAAAACTAACTTAGAGGTTGGCTGGAATAAACCAACACCCCTCCTAAGCCCAGGATAAGGATCCAGGCTGTAGGACGTTTGGTCGGAATAGCCAAATATTTTATTCTAAGTTAGCTGGAAAAACTAACTTGGAGGTTAGCTGGAATAAACCAACACCCCTCCTAAGCCCAGGATAAGGATCCAGGCTGCAGGACATTTGGTCGGAATAAACCAACTCTTTATACTCTTCAGCCGAAGCAAGGGTATGGCTGAAGAGTGGTTGGCTGGATTAAACCAACTCTTTGTACTCTTCAGCCGAAGTAAGGGTATGGCTGAAGAGTGGTTGGCTGGAATAAACCAACACCCCTCCTAAGCCCAGGATAAGGAGCTTCCTTCAGCCGAAATTCACCGGAATAACCAAACATTATTCTAAGTTGGCTGGAAAAACTAACTTAGAGGTTGGCTAGA
>NW_021028183.1:126509-186906 GCF_004153795.1 Camellia sinensis
GGCAGGCTGCGTTTGGCTTGGTGGCGGTACTTCAGGTCTGTTAGTTTCGGTTAGAAGCGCCCTTACTCTGTTCCTTTTGGCCATTTCCTCTTCAGCAGTTAAAGGAATTAATCTTATTTGCGGCAAGGTTGGGTCCGGTTCTGGGGCCTCCTCAAGAAGAAAGTCGGTCACTCTCGCTTTTCGGCGACCGCTGTATCTGTAGGTCGGCTCGAACTTTAGCAGTTTGGCCCAACTACGTTCTGGATACTGTAGTGCGGCGTGCAAAGTCGCTAGGTTTGGGTAGCTGTATAATGAATGGAGGTGGGCAGAATCTGCGAAGGAAGACAACTGTTAGTTCGGCTAAAAGATTGAAAATTTGAAATATAAAGCAGCACACAAGAAAACCGAAGTAAATTTACCAGGTTCTCCTTTTTTCCAGTTTATACGTCGGCCAGGAATCTGGGCTTGATGATCCTCAAAGTTCCCAGACACCCAGAAAAAATCGTCGTCGTTTAGGTCTTTATCCGGTGTGTTTTTTATTATTTTCTCACGACGGCGGCGTATTCTGAGATAGTATACCCAGCCGTCTTCCTTCGAACCAATGGAGTATTGGTGAAAGATTTCGGCCAGACCAAGGTTGAGACCGGCTTGCCGGTTTAGTTCGGCTATTCCCATTATTATGCGGTATGAATTGGTGGATAGTTGGGTTGGGCATAGTCTAGTTTGCCTAAGAAACTCGCAAATTAAAGGTTGGACTGGAAATCGTAGTCCGGTTTCAATTATGGATAAAAGGGTGAAGGGGACAAAGCCTTCATTGTTCCAAGGAATGACATCTTTTTTGGCTAAAATCAGGTGGACGTCATCGGGTATATTGAAGTCTTTTCTGAATTCGGCTAGGCCGCCCGGAGTGTCTACTAGATACCTATACTTCCCCATTTATTGTATAAATTATGTATAAATTAGATCGGTGCAAAAATTGTGCTCAGTAGCTCGGCTACGCACGCAAAGGAGTGCCTAGGCGACCTAAGTCTGCAAAGTGAAGAAAAAAGGTGTTAAGCACAGATTATTGGGTTGTGCTACAAATTAAAAGAAAAAATAAGAAGTCCTACTTCGGCCTATCAGGGATGTTGTATCTCGGTTTCAGCAAAATGCTTGGTAGCTCGGATTGAGCATAGGGTTCGCGAGATCGGTTTTTATATGAGGTTGGTTATCTCGGTTTCAACTATGGGTTTTGTTACTTCGGTTGAGCCTCTAGGGGCAACTTTCTGAGTTTGGTTTAGAAACTAAGAAAGCTGGCTTAGCCCCAAAGGCTTAGCTGCCTCTTGGGGCAGCTTTCTGAGTTTGGTTTAGAAACTAAGAAAGCTGGCTTAGCCCCAAAAGCTTAGCTCGGTTGAAGACCGAGGTTCTTAGTTTACTGAGTTCAAACTTCGTTCGGTGAGCTTATCTTGGCTAAAGTGAATCAGGAGTTGGTAACTTGCTGAAACTACTATTTTTATGAGTTCTAGTTCGGTTATTGTCTGAATTGATCTACATATATCGCGCAAACAGTCTCCTAGTTCGGTTGGGACAAGTTTCTGGATCAAAACTATGTTCTACAGGTTGCTTCATGATATTCATAGTTTTCTTATGAAGATTTTTTCCAGAAAATACAAGACCCATGAAAAGTAGAAACAGAAATGTGTTTTGTATTTTTCAAAAAACACACGAAGCAAATTACAGTGAATGAAGCAAATACAAACACAAAAGAGAACTAAGTAACTTACCAAGGTAAGAAGAGGGAACTGGAGATGAAAACAGTAGCAGCAATGAAGAGCACGAGCTTGGTAGTTGAAGAAGTAGAGGCACAGAAAGAGAAGATGAAGAATAGTGTACATGAATGATTCAAGGATAGAGGATTTGTTGTGTGCAAAGAGAGAGGAAGGGCGGGAACTGTTCAAATTTTTTCGGAGTACGAGGGCAACGTGACAGCTGCCCCCAACCAATCGGAGCCTGCCACGTGTCACTGGAAAAGGAAGCGATTCATTTTTTGTGATTGAAACGACGTTCTGACCGGTTAAGGATAGTTCGGTTTAGTGCTAGCTCGGCTCTACAGGCTTAAAGTATTAGCTCGGCTGGAAAGGCTAAAACTTTAGCCCGATTTATAGACAGGTAATCCCTATCAAGCTACGCAGATGGAATTAAGGGGCAATTGAGAGGGTAATTTATATGAAAATTGGGCCGAGCTAGGTAAATGGGCTGTTATGGGCCGCAGTACGAAGGGCCGAGTAGAATGGCCGTATAAGTTACTCCGGTCTTGTGATGCGCCGTTAGTACTCTGCGTCTTGTGGATGTTTTGGAGCTATCCGCGTCCGAAAGAAGATTGACGTTACTGGCCTGGAGATGCTTTGGAGTTAGACCGGTCCTAGAGTGAACGGTCTTGACATGATAGTTCGGTCTAACTATACCATGAGTTGTACATGAGAAGCCGAAGTAAGAATAGTATTGGGAGGAGCCGAACTGAGGATAGTGCGGCCCGTTCTGCGGCTAAGAGAGTCGTGTTTACTTCGGTCGTGTGGTAGTTCGGCCATGGAAAAACCATCTCACTTGGTTTAAGCAGTGAGGGGTGTTGAGGGATGAGCATTATCCTTAGGAGTATAGAATCCTAGAAGGACTCTGCATGGAGGAGTAGAAGTCCTACTAGGATTGTGCCACACGAAACCTATAAAAGCTCACAAATATCACCTTGGGAGAGGTAACACACAACTTTGCTTTCTGAATATACAGAGCTTTGTCTATTTGTCAAATTTGCTGACTTAGGCATCGGAGAGGTTTCCGGCACACACCCGCCGGTTAGCTCACGTTGTGTTTTCAGGTGATAAGACGACGTCGTACGGAGGAGCACAGACTTGATCAACAGGATTATACGAGAAGGTTTATTTCTTTCCCGTACAATTCTTGTTCCGTTCATTCTCACATAGAGAAAGTGAGAGTGCAAGTAGAATCTGAAGTGTCTATTCAGTCAATTGATAAAAGTTGAACATGTATAACACGTGCAATCTTCTAGACATTCTCATACAATTAAAAGATCCTTGCGATTATATTATTTTTCTAAGTGAGCAATATCAAGAGATTGAAGAGATGATTGTTACGTATGATGAAGATATTGGCGGTTTGTAATATGGTAAATGAATTGGTACAAATTATTAATTAGATATGAGATCATGTTATACTTTTTTAAAAGGTTTGAAATCTAATGAGCATTTTTTTGAAGATAAATAAATAAATACAAAGCTATTGTAAGAGGTTGCAATTTGAAAAGAGTATTGTTCTTACCAATGTTATAAATATAGGTTTATAATGATTATAGTGGTATTGTGACATTTTTATCTTTTGCTTGGCCAAACAAAATAAATTTGATTTGTAAGTTATACAAATTTATCTATGGTTTTAAACAAATTTTTGAGCAATGATATTTAAAGGTTCACCAAATATTATTACTTGGTTTTATGGATAATACTGTTAATTTATGCATATATCTCAAGGTCAGTGGGAGCAATTTATTTTTCTTGATCCTTTATAGCGATGGAATTTTACTTACTAGTAATAATTTCGAACTAATACTTGATGTGAAGATATTGTTGTTAATAAATTTTTGATATAAAATATCTTGACAAAGTATTTTATGTGTTTGGCATTAAGATACTTGAAAAATAACTTAGAAGATTATTTGTCTCATCTCAAAGAGCATACTGAATTTAATATGCAGAATTGAAAGTTTTACTTTGCTCTTCTTAATGATCGAGATTAATTAAGTAACATTCAGTATTTATAAAATGATTTTGAGAGAAAAATTCATGAGGAATGTCTTGTATGCTAGTGTTGTGAGAGTTTAATGAATTATGAAGTTTGGATTAAACTTGGTGCATATGTAATTAGTTTGTTAGACAATTATTATTTTAATTTAAGCCTTGACCATTGGGTTGGAACATATAAAGTGTTATGATATTTGTAGAGAATTAAAGAATATGCAATTGGCTATAGAAGAATTAATCATGTTAATATTATTGGTTGTATAATGTCGACTTTGGAAATTGTTCAGATGATATATAGTGTCTGTTACTAGTTACATTTTTATGTTTGCATGAGGTGTTATTTCATGAAAGAGTTTCATAAAATCTCTTATAATTTTTCACTATGCAAACATATTCCAGAGTTCGAATTGAGTTATGTAATTAAAGAATTTTATTTCAGAGCTTGGAATTGTTAATTTCATCTCCAAACCTATAAAGATGTATTATGATAGATGGCTTTAATTTTCTCTATGAAGAATAACAAAAACTCTAATGGCGTGAAATACATAAATTTAAAGTACTTCAGAATTATAGAGTTGTTAAAGATGATATTCTTTATGAGCACATGTTATAGAATACATACTAGTTGATCCTTTAAACATAGGGCTTAGGCCAAATTTTAGTTTGCTAAATATATTGAACATATGGGTACTTTACAGTTTTTTATGTGCTTGGTTAAAGAAATTTTTTACCCATGAATATCATCTATGGTATATTTCAGTTAATAAAGTTTAATGTGTTTATTCACATTTTGTTTATAGTTATGTGTGTGTACACATAAATGGTAATTGTCATATATGTATACCTTTTATATGTGCTCTTACAGTTATGTTTTAATTTTGAGATATAAAGATTAACACTTCGGTTTAGAAGTGTATATGGATCCATAAAGTATGATGCTTGGTTTAAAGCATGGAAGACCTCGGTTTAGAGGAATAAAGGCTTCTTTTGGAAGTGTAAAATGGAATAAAATTCCTTGCAGGGTCTTGTCAAGACCATACAGAGAATTGAATGTGGAATTAGCATGTTATATAATTTTTGGATCAATTATGCTGAAATTCCACACTACACTTTATCACATATAGGAATCCATGTTGGTGAGATATTAGTGTTTGTAATTGTGGAAAGAGTTATGTTGTTCAATAGCATAATTACCGCTATAGTTCGATATTAATATTTCTCATTGAACGGGATTCTGTGCTGAGATGTTTCTATTCTGAATCATGTTTATGTGGCCACTAAAGTTGTTTAACCCGAGAGTCATTTTTTCTTAAATAAAATATTTTCTTAAAGTAGTAGTCAAGTTGCCTAAGTGGGAGAATGTAAGAATTTATTCTTAATTTGGCTGTCATTGACTATATTTTGTTTGGTTTCTGAAAAACGGGTTGAACGTGATTCAGATAGATTGACTGGTATGAGCCCAAAATTATTATTGTGATCCATAAAGTTTGGGCCATGGTCATCTTAGTGTATATATTATTTTATATGTAGATATGTGATATGGAGGTGTAAGGCTTGTTTTAAGTTATTTGGGTTCTTTAATGAGAGGGCCCAGTAATTGTTTTATTTAGGCCCAGTCCCATTTAGGCCCAGTCCCATCTCCTATCCTTATTAGGATTTACATATATCAATATATATGTAGATCAAAGGGTTGTCAGCCCCATTGAAAGACAACGTGAAGATTAGGAGAAGGAGGGGAAGAGCTGGTGCTAAGGTTTTCCAATTGTGAATACCATCATCTTTCAAAGAAGCAAAACGCAAGACAATAACAGAATCAAACGGTATGTATCTAAGTTTATATTTTAGTAGTTAATTATATTCATAGTGTTTTGATTTCTAGTATATAGATCCTATAATCTTACATGCTCTCATCCACATATAAATCATCAAAAGTACATGCTTCATTATGAAGGTCAACATTAGGAAGGTAAGGATATTGTGTTATCATGAGCATCACGAACCAAATGTGTAAGAATTTTGAGTGGATACATGCTATCATTAGAAAGTATACATGCTTTTGCTCTTGTTAGAAATTGGATTTTATACCACAGTCAGTGCTTCTTATTAACATGCTAACTGGCCACACCAAGGTACTCATAATGAAAAGAAAAATCTACACAATTTTTTAGTGTGAACTTGAAATGGCAAGCATCCGAATCTGCAAGTTTAAAAAAAGAAGCAACAATATAAAAATCAATTTCCATAAACTATTGAAGTAGCAATAAAATAAATTTAAAACTAAAAGCAAAAATAGAGATATTCTTACGATGTGAAAAGAGTTAGCCAATATGAAAGAACAAGTCGAAAAGAACAAAAGCTCCTCAGGAGTCCTTCAAAACATGAAAACTGCAAGTGAGAGGAACTACCATGACAGCACCTTACATAACCCCCCCAAAAAAGTAAAAAAAAAAGAAGTGATATCAACAAAATAAAAATAAGAAAAAATCAAAAGCATGTTATTTCTTAACAGGCAAATGAAGTTGAACAAAGACACAAAACCAATAAAGTCCATATTGTTTAAATCTCTATAGTTTTTTTGAGGAATAAATCTCTACAATTCAATATTCATAATTCTTCAAACTAAATGCAAAGATCCCTACTACAAATACCTCTATCAACATCAAAAATATTTCACAAAAGCTTACATATACATTGGTAAGTATCTTCCTCCAAAAACTGTTTAACCATCCACCTCTAGAAAGCCATATCCAAATCAAGGATGCATATAACCAACTATACAAAATATTAGAATCTTAATTGGGATAATCAATTGCTCTTTGAAAATAAATGAAGTTACTATTTTCATCAATTCAATTTCAGATAGGCCACACTTCTTCTCACTACTAAAAAAAATACTTTTTGCGACTGCTACAAGCCGTCACAAAATACAATCGCAAAAATTTTTTTGCAATGGCCCATGCAATAGCAAATGGGGGACGCAAATATGGGGGTGGAAAATACTTTTTGCAACGATGAACTTATTACATCCGCCGTTTTGCCACCGCAATTTTTTTAAAAAAAACTGCTTACTATGTTTTAGCGACCATTTGGCTATTGTCACAAATAGTATTCAATGACATTTGTTCCAAACAATTAATTATTATAAATATGCATTTGTTACAACAAAAATATCAATTGCAAGCACCTAACAAATTTTTTTATATGAAAAATAACATAAAATTAACAAATTAATTTAAACATGTAATAGAAATATCAATCTATATTTTCATGGCAAGTAGTGGGATTGCAGTAAAAAAAAAATTCAAAAGAATAAAACTTGCTTTTGAGGGACAAAAGATAACCTACATCTTTTTTGTTCAACACAGAAAGAGTCCTCGTTTGGGGAAAGCTATTCATCTTTTTATCAACAAGTTAGGTACCTGGAACATTGTAGTAATGCCAGTGCCTCCAGCAAGTATCCCCAAAGCTCTAACTTGGCCTGGTAGATACTTAAATCTTCTCCGGAGACACCACACGTACATTAATTACAAAGATTTGAAAAACATGAACGTGGTTCAAAACCTTGACTTTAAATAACCATCTCAGCTTCAAAAAAGAAATTTACATATCATGAGCTTCACTGAATATCTTAAAATATACTCAACTAAATGTTTATAGAAAAGTGTAAACAGCTCAGCATGTAATAATTGCCAGAGAACTATCTTAAGAAAGTCAAAGCCAAACAATATGTTGTCCTATTCAATCCCCACACACCTATAACCTTTCTTATACCTTCTTCTAGAACCTTAAATCTACAGGCTTTTCTTGCCCTAAACTTGCCACAAAGCCAAATCGAACAACAGATAATAGCATACTAAGTTTTCCAAAAGCTAAACAATTTTACCTGCAAATTAGAGGCAAAACTAATAATTATCACATGCCCATGAAGCAAAAACCTAATTGACAAAAAATTTAAATGGGCACAGAACAAAGCATATTTACACAAAACTTTAACTTGATTACTATCTTTCAACAAAATGTGCAAATTTAGCCAAAATTTTCCATTTGAACTCTTTAATTGGTAAAGGCCCTTGCAATGACAAGTATAATCACTAATCGCCAAAATTTTTCCAACCTTTTCATTACATCAAACCCCAATGATCGTGAAATAGAAATAGGGAAATAGCATGGGGCTTTAAATTCTTATCAGATCATATACATATATAATATAGATTTTCAAAACCCAAATAAAAAATTCCACATCATGGTACATATGAAAATGCAATGAAACAATAACAAAGGGCGAAAAAAAATAACGTTTTATTAAATATCTTCATTGGTTACGAAGAATTCTAATCTTGGATATGAAAAAATAACAATTGTGAGACATAATAACAAAAAATAATGAATATATAGTTACAAGACATAAGAACAAAAATTAGATATCATACATAACCTATATCATGCATATAGTACCTCATCCTCAACACTTTCAAAGGACTCATCATCAGTGTCATGATGATCTGACGGTATGTAGTCATTGTCATCTACCTCAACCCTAATGTTTTTCCCCTTCTCATCGACACGATTGGGCTGAGTAGAACCCATCAAAGAAGCTGCTATACCGTTCACTTGTAGAGCATTCATTTTCTTATTATTCTTCTTGATTCTCTTATTTCTTTCCTTTTTGTACTCTATTAGCTTTTGTTTCGCTAGAAAACCTAGTTTGATCCGTTGTTTTTCCCCTTTGGCCATTTTGGCAACTAAAAAGCATAAATTTATATAAAACATAAAATATAAAGCAGACTATTTACTTGAAGAGACAAAGCAAAATATAACATAAGCATGTAATGCATAAAAAGCATATGTCCATATAGAAAACACAAAACAAAAACTACATATCAGGATCCATCTCTTTCCTATCTAGATTTGTAGTATCCTATATGCTCAACTTTGAAGTTCAATGATTATGCGAAGTTAATTAAAGTTAGGTGAATAGGACAAATTATATATATATATATAAATTATTTTAATTAAAAAATAATTTGAAGTTGAATGATTATGCCGAGTTATATAAATGACAACCACACATAAATCACACAAGGAAATAGACAAAGGAATTTAGCATAAAAAAATCATGGAAAACTCTTCTCAAACGAAAACCATTAATACTCCTTAACTCATCATTATTTATTTATTTATTTTATTTTTTATTTTTTTTGGGGGGGGGGTGGGGACAAGTTTTGAGCCATTTAACACAATAAACATTGTATTTTTAATTTGTCAATTTATAGTTGGCCCAAAAACACATAAATACTATCCCATAAGTCATACCCGACCAAGTTCTAATCACCCTTACAAAGATGTGAGGTGAAGAACCTGCACCAACAAAATAAAGCACCTTTCACACATACAACTCAAAATGTGCAAAAAGGGGCCCAGAAACTTAGAAGTTTCCATGAGTTCATCCTTGGGCTTGGGCTGATTTTTATCCTAAAAACTAAATTACAATTGGATTCAAATGGATTGGACAACAGGTATTGCCTCTTACACTAAGACTACTAATTTCACAACCACCATCACCACCATTATCATCGTCGTCACTCCCTACCACCATTTTAACTCAACTACTATCATTACTCTACCACCAATGTTGTCACTCCTTACACCACCACCGCCATTGTTACCACCCTACTATCACATCCACATTCACCTCCAAAATTATCATATTTAAATTTTTTGTAAATGAATCAAATATGTTAACGAGATGCTAGAGTGCATGGTTAGTTTTATGGGAGAGTACTTTAGCCAGCATCTGGTCCTTAAATAATTAGAAGCAAGGTTTCGAAAAGCGGTTACGGTCGTCGTAACGGTTGCAGTGGCGCGGTTGCGGTTAGAGGTATAAAGGCCATACTGTAACGGTTGCAGTAACTGGAACCGTGAATTTTTTTTTTTTTCGCACAATTTAAAGCAAATTACCGATACGCATATTTTTTTTTCTCTCTCTCTAGAATCATATTTATAAGGGTTTAAAATAGATTTTGATTAATTTTTGTTAATTTTTAAGTATGATCCAATATATTTCATATTTTCAAATCACTATAAAATGAGTTTTTTACATTTTATTTCAATAGTTAATGACTTTAAGAATAATTAATTTTCAATATCTACAAATTATTTTTGACCAATACCTAAACTAATTGAATAAAAAATATTCACAATTATTAAATGAAATGATTATAAAAATAAAAATTGTGCAACAAACAAACCAAAAAAAAAAAAGAAGAGTTTTTTTACCTCAAAAAATTTAAATTTACACCATTGGCCTGTGTATCCTTTAAATTATTAAATAAAAATTATAATAAATTTAACAAAAAAAATTGAAATACAACTATTGTTTATATATATATATATATTATTTTACATGCTAATGTAATGAAATAAAAATTTTAAAAATATATATAAAGAAAATAAATTCATATAAGATTTTTTTCTTTAGGCTTTGATCACTTGAGTATTTGTTCTTTTTTTTGTAAGCTTTTATTATTATTATTATTTATTTTTTTTGAAAAGGAAGTTATTCAGAATATTATAAAATAGTGTAACGGTGTGTAACGGACTGTTACGGCCGTTACGTAACATTGAAACAACCGTTACATATGTGAATTTCCGTCACATTGTTATAATGGCTATAACGGGTGGCGGTAACCACCACAACCGTTATGTAACAGTGTTATGTAATGATTACGACCGCTTTTTAAAACCTTGATTGGAAGACTTGAGTTAATAATTTCTTTTATTTATGTTATGCTAGTAAAAACCTATAATAAAGGGAATTCCAACAAAATTTTCATTAAATTAATCATATAACTACAAAAGTAAAGTAAAATAAATAAATAAAATCATAGCTTAATTTGTGATAAATGAACACAAAATCCAAGAATGATTTCCCAACATAGAATGCTTTCGTTTCATGCCATTATTAATTTGTGATAATGCAAACTCCTATCTATATGCTTTAAAATGGTGGGGTAAAAAACAAACGCGACTGTTTGGTAATACTTATGTTTTCAGTTTTCTATTTATATTTATAAAAATTTTAAAAACTCAAATAAAAACTTGTTTGGTAATTTTTTGATTTATAAATCAGTAGTCTCAGTTTATAAATTTGGCCAAAAAATATAAACTCAAAAAAGGTGTTTCCATTTTGAGTTTTCAATTTTTATTTTTTTTTACCACTAACAGTAGCTACCACTCGCCACCATTTTCTACCACCGTCTTCTGTTACTACCATCCACCCCCAATCACCACCTGCCACCACTACCCGCCACCACCACCCACCACCTACCCACTCGCCGCCACCACCCACCCCTCGCCACCGCCACCACCCACCTGCCATCCACCCGCCACCTACCCACCACCACCACTCACCACCCATCTGCCACCATCATCCACCACTCGCCACCACCAGCCACCCACCACCACCAGCCCCCTGCCACCCCCCCGCCACCACCACCCACCAACCACCACCCACTACCACCACCCACTCGCTACCACCCATCACCCGCCACTGTCACCCACCCACCTATCACCATCAACCGCCACCTACGCACCCACCCCACCATCCGCCCCCACCTGCACCACCACCCGCCACCGTCACCCATCCACCATCACCACCCGCCACCCGCCACCACCATCCACCTGCCACCACCACCCACCACCCGCCACCATCACCCACCCACCACCACCACCACCACCACCTGCCACCTACCCGCCACCACTCATCACCCACACCCGCCACCCGCCACCGTCACCCACCCACCACCACCCGCCACACCCGCCATCCGCCACCACCATCTACCTGCCACCACCACCACCACCCGCCACCGTCACCCACCCACCACCACCACCACTTGCCACCTACCCGCCACCACCCGCCACCACTCGCCATCCTCCACCCACCACCCGCCACCGTCACCCACCACCACCACCACCACCACCGCCACCACCCGCCATCCGCACCCACTTGCTACTACTACCCACTACTCGCCACCACCACTCGTCACCTACCCGCCACTACTCATTACCACTAGCCATCCATCACCCACCTGCCACCACCACCCGACAACCGCCACCCACTCGCTACCACCCGCCACCCACTCGCTACACCAGCCACCCATCCACCCACCACCACCGGCCATCCGCACCCACCTGCCACCACCCGCCACCGTCACCTACCCACATCACCACCACACCCCCCACCGTCACCCACCACCACCACCCATTCGCTACCACTTACCTACCACCCGCCACCGTCACCCATCCACCCACCACCACCACCACCACCACCCACCCACCACCACCAGCTACCCACCACCCATCATCACCACTTTCCACCACCGTCTTCCGCCGCCACTTGTCACCACTTGCCATTACTCACTCTTTTTTATATTTTTTATTTTTTTTAAACATTTTGTCAATTACCAAACGCGTTTGTAGTTTATGTTTTTCTAAAAATAAACAAAAACCAGTTTATAAAATTTTTGTAAATATAAACTGAAAACGTAAACGTTACCAAACAGATACATTGATTCCAAAGAAAATAAACCAGACTCAAATTAGTCGGAGAAGCCCAAAGATGTCATTGACCAAAACCACCCACCCACCCACCAAGCACTCCCAACGTAATGTCACCCCAATCAAAACCAACCACCATCTCATGTCATTGACCAACCACCCCCTTTTATGTATCATGACATTGTTATTCACAAATTATAAGAAAATTGAAATTAATAACCAAAATTAGCTACAAAAATAGATAATCAATTTTAGATAATTAAAAAAAAAATAAGAAGCATGTTGGACCCACCACATTCGCCTTTGCGAATTCAATGGTTAGGTTTTATATGAATTGCACCAATGTAAGTAATGGTTGACTTGTGTGATAATATGAGTTACAGAGCTCTAATGTGCTCACATGAGTTTAGCGACACCATTCATCCCACAAGTACTTGACAAAAGTTCATATCTGGAATTCATATACATTTCAAATATTTAGATATCAGATTTCAAAATTCAACAAGAATTTCAATATTCATTAATGGATTAATTACATTCTCAATAATACAAAAGACATCATATCCAAACTACACATTTCAATATTATTGAGATTTATGCTTCAAAATCACACTTGAATTAGCATGTTGTCATATGATCCAAATTAAGTTATTCTTCTCACATGCAGGGGATAAAAACAAAGACATTAAAGTTCAAAACCAAAATGAAAATGTGTTTTGCTGAATAACAATACAAATAAAATATCATATCAATTAGAATGCTGGCACAAAAATATATATATATATATAGAGAGAAAGAGAGAGAGAGAGATTTAAATAAGCAAAACAATAACACATTAACTAAATATACCAAAACAAAAGGTTATATACCTTAGGAAAATGTAAACATAGCTAAGCTTTAGAAATTTGGGAAAGGAGAAGGCAATAGAGAAAGACAAAGATAAATTGAATTACCTGGTGCTGCTGGTTAGAGTTGTAACAGGGGTTGGGGTTGGCGGTGGCGACATGGTCGTTGTTGATCGAACGATGATGGCAACTTCCAGTTGTAGGGGGAACAGGATAAAGAAAATCCCTGCAGAAACACCAACCAACAATCATCAAACTGCCATACCACCATAGAAATCCCTCTGTCGACTGAGAGGGAATGGATGGATGGGATGAGGTGAGAGGAAACCATGAGAAAGGGTTCTATACAGAGAGAATAAAGACAAAGAGAGTTGAGAGAATCTAGGGTTTTGTTAACGATTACAAGGGAATTTGTTTTTAGGGCAAAATTTTGGAGGTTTGATTCAAATTTTGGGGAAAATTCAACAATTTAATGCACACCTAGAAAAATAAAATAAAAAAGAGATCAAACAACTTCTCTCACTTTTAACTTATGGTTTTTCCATATTTCCACATTGTTGTAGGCCTCTCTTTATAACATTTTAGCATTCTATAACATGTGCAACAATCAAATTTATAAAATAATATATATATATATATATATATTACATAGGCAAAAATTGAAATTAATATTGCAAAAAGAAGATATTCACCTACTCAGTCTGTGGCACTTCCACTCAATCAACAGAAAGCCATATATGAAATTTAGTTACATACCATTCTTAGAAATTCAGAATAGATATGAAAAGGATTAGCCTTCAAATCACTTTTACCAAAGAGTATCTCCACTACTTCATTTCTTGTATCATATTTAAATTTGATAATTAAAGAGCTAAACGTGAGCTCCAATCAAGGGAGAGACAAAATTAAACCAAATCAAGGTTGAACAAAATCCTTCACCAAATTTCAATCAATCATATTTTTACTCAATTATAATAAAATTTTAATTCCGTCAACTATGCGAGAACTTCAACACTCAAACAAACATTTGTTTCTAAACATAAGTTTCGGCAATTTAAAGCCACTGATTACTACAACTTTTAAAACATAATTTAAGCTTTGGTAGTTGCACTACAAGAAAATACACCTTTTTAGTCGCCAAAAGTCCCTTTTTAGTCGCCAAATGTCAAATTTCCACTTTCCCCGACAAAATCTTTTAGTCGCCGGGTTTGTCGCGAAGAGACGGTCGCCAATACCTTTGGCGACTAAAAAACTTTTAGTCGGCAATACACAGGTCTTCAACGACTAAGATTTTAGTCGCCAATAGTCAATTTCATTTTTGGAAATTATACCTTTGGCGACTAAACTATTAGTCGCCAATAGTGAATTAATTTTTTTATTATTTATACATTTGGCGACTATTTTTTTCGTCGGCAATGCTCAATCTTTTGGCGACCACAGTGTTTAGTCGCCAAAAGCATTTTTGAAAAAAAAAAAAATTTCCTTTTGTGCCTCAGACCTCCCACGCTTCGAACCTGAGACCTCCAGGTGGTTCCAAACCTTAACCACACACTCTACCCCACTATGCCACTGAACCATCTCATGACTGTAGTTGCAACTTATATTATTTATATATTACTTTCACCAGTATTAATACAAAACTATATATAAAAATGTAATTATATATATTCAATATAATTTATGTAAAAAATAAATTATTTATTAAAAAAAATTTAGATCACTTTTGGCAACTAAAAAAATTATTTAGTCGCCAATTCTATTATTTTTGGGCTACTAATTAATTTTCCGTCGCTAAAGAAAACTATTCCGCCTAAAAACCTACCCTTTTGGCGACTAAACCTGTTTATAGTCGCCAAAAACCTCCCCCTTTGGCTACTAAAGTGAATTTTGGTCGCCATAAACCTGTTTTTAGATACTAATTTTTTTTTAGTAGCCAAAAAGCTTGACCTTCAGCGACCAAACTGTTTTTAATCGCCAAAACAGGTACAATCAACGACCAAAGTGGTTTTTAGTCGCCAAAACCTTAACGTTTGGCTACCAAATGGTTTTAGTCGCCAAAAACCCTAACCTTTGGCTACTAAAAATTTTTTTGTCGCTAAAACCCCTATATTTGGCGACTAAACTTCCTTTTAGTCGCTAAAACCATTGCATTCGGTGACTAAACTCTTTTAGTCGGCAAAAGTGACCAATTTTGGCGACTAATTCCATTTTAGTCGCCAATTCTACGACTTTCAGCGACGAAAATTCCCATTTTAGTCGTCAATAGTGTTTTTTGTTGTAGTGTTGAGAGACATTGAGTGACTCAGTGTGTTTTGTGGTTCCTTAAGAGCAAATAACCAAAGTTACTATTGCGAGCCACAAGCATCAGTGAAAAAAAATAAAATAAAATAAAAACAAGAGAGAAAATAATTTCCAAAAACTAAAGCCAAATTAAAGGATCACACATCCACCAATTCAATAATTCTAAATTTTACACTCTCTTTATATGGTCTCAATTAGCAAACAAACTAAAGCAAATCCACAATTCTAATTTCTACACCTTCACATTATCTCAACTACCAAACAAACTAAAGCTTTCAACCCAAATAAAACCAAACCAAAAAGAAAAAAAAGAAAAAAAAAACAACATACAAAACTAACTAACAAAAACAAAAAAGAGATCACATCTTCTTCATCAATGTAAGGTTCTACAAAGCAAATAAAACAACCAATACCATCGATGGACATAATAATACTCCAAAAAAATCAATTTAAGGTTTTAGATTTTTAGATAATATAGATCAGAAAAATCACTCAAGTTCTTGTAGACCTCGTTAAGCTTACGGTTCACATTAATCGTGCCTATAGATCGATTCATTCATGTTAATGTCCACAAATCAATGCATCAACATTTCAGCTATTTGAATAGGGTTTCCCATGTTTTTATGAGCGGCTGGATCGGGTTTTGACCTCCTCCAGTTGGGTCACAAAATTCACTCTTTTTTCGTTGGTGACGCTCCCCATTCAAAAATCAGATCATAGTCCTTTGCTTCTTGATACTAGCCGCATGGAACTGCCAGGAAAGAGATGGGGCAGATTTGAGGCTGTTTGGTTGATGGACCCGGCAACTCCGAATATTCTTCAAAAAGTTGGACGATGCCTATCCAAGGAGACGATTCATGTTTTCGCCGTCAAACTATACTCTTCCAACATTTGAAAAACTGGAATACGTTATCTTTCAGGAGCATCAAAGGCCAAATTGCAGACATTCAAGCTCGCTTACAGCAGGTCCATGGATCGCTTCAATCTTTGGGTTTTTAGTCATCCGAGTCGGCTTTGCGATTTCAGCTAGATGTTTTGTTACAGAAACAAGAGTTATATTGGGCACAGCGATCTAAACAACATTGGTTGCATTTGGGAGACCGCAATACTAAATTTTTCCATCAAATGGCCTCATGGAGGCGGGGTCGAAACCGTATCTCGTTCATTCAAGACAAAGATGGACATGTGCTGACTCACCCGAAGGACATTCAAAGGGCTTTCGTGGAGCATTTTTAGCAACTCTTTTCACCTTTGCAAGCCTCCAACACAATGTCATTGGACTCTCTGGACTCAGGTTCATTTCCAGCACATTTTGATTTAATCCATGTAATTAATAGTCATTTAACTTTACATCATTGCCCTTTTCTAGATCACCCTTTTTCCACTAAGGAAATTCAAGTTGCTGTGTTTCAAATGGGGAAGTTTAAGGCACCGGGGTCGGATGGGTTTATAGTGGGTTTCTATCAAAAATTTTGGTTGACTGTAGGACATTCGGTTTCTGACGCCATTTTGGGATTTCTTAATTCGGGTTATTTATTTCCCCATCTCAACCAAACTTTTTTTTGCCTTATTCCCAAGACGAAGAGTCCTCTTACTGTGAATAATTACCGGCCCATTAGTTTGTGCAATGTGATGTATAAAATTGGTGCTAAAGTTCTCACTAATAGACTTAGCTCGGTGTTGCCGGACTTAATTGCCAACAATCAATGTGCTTTCCTGAAGGGTCAACTTATTTCTGACAACATTTTGCTGGCCCATGAAATTCTTGAATATATCAAAAAGCAGAAGCGGGGGCGTTTATCCAGTTTTGGGCTAAAGTTGGATATGAATAAAGCTTATGACAGAGTTAGTTGGGATTTTCTTCGGGCAGTCATGACCAAATTGGGGTTCTCCACTAAGTGGATTCAATTAATATCCCAATGTGTCTCCACCGTTCAGTTTGCGGTTCTGATTAATGGCGTTCCCTCAAACTTCTTTCAGCCCAAGGCGGGGTTACGACAGGGAGATTCCCTGTCGCCGTATTTATTCTTGTTAATCACGCAAGTATTGTCAGAAGGCTTTGCTCATTTGGCGTCGCTCAATGTCTGTAGAGGTATTGCCATTAGCCAGAAATCTCCCCCTATATCACATTTGCTCTTTGCAGACGATTGTTTTATTTTTCTACACTACAAGCCAGCGGAAATTTGGTGCCTTCATTGGTTCTTAAATGCCTTTTGCTCTTATTCAAGGCTTCGCATAAATTTCCATAAATCGGAACTTTTTCTTAGCCCAAACTTTTCACACTCCGCCCGGGATTGGCTTGTCTCTTTATTTGGTGTTAACGTGGTTTCTAAACCTGGGATCTATTTGGGCGCTTATTTGGGGTTCTCGGGGCGTTCAAAATCTGAGATTTTTAATTCTATTTTGAGCAGAATCCAATCGAAACTACAAGGATGGAAATGTGATTTTTTGAATTTCGCTAGCCGGGGAATTTTAGTGAAACATGTTCTGCAATCCATCCCAGTGTATCTCCTGTCTGTTTTTCGTATGCCTGACAACTTCCAACATAAAATTACAGCTCTAATTCGACAATTTCTTTGGGCTTCATCCAAGGGTTCACGGTTAGCATGGAAAAAATGGACAGCTCTATGTCTTCCCAAAGGTTGGGGTGGGCTAGGCTTTAGGGACCTTACCTGCTTCAATCAAACCTTACTAGCAAAACAAGCATGGCGGATTCTGTCCTCACCTAACTTACTGCTGTCGAGAGTTTTGCTAGGTAAATATTGTCAACGAAATTCATTCCTGGAGGCTAAACACTCATCATTATCATCTTGGGGATGGCGAAGTATTTTATGGGGACGCTCGTTATTGCTTTCTGGTCTTCAGTGGGTTGTGGGCAATGGTCGGAGTATCAATCCGTTTAAAGCTCAATGGATTCCGATTGTTTCCAATCCTTGTAAAGGACACGGCTTGAGTGATCTTTGTCTTGCAATGAGGGTAGAGCATTTCATTCACTCCTCGTCTCGATCTTGGAGGTTGGATTTATTAACTTTGTTTTTTCCAGCCCATTTCTCATATTTTATCCATTCACATCCCCCACGAGGATCTTGAGGATAAAATTGTTTGGGTTCCAACTAAAAGTGGTCAATACTCAGTGAAATCAGGCTACAAGCAGGCCTTAATTCGTCAGTTCCCGAATTTTTGTAGGCCTGATCCGGACTGGACCGTCTGGAAGCGACTTTGGCATTTTAAAATTCCTCTCAAATGGACTTTGTTTTTGTGGAAATGTCTACACAATATTCTCCCCGTTAAGCATGAACTCAAGAAGCGAGGTCTCACCATAGATGTCCTCTGTTCGCGATGCTCAGCGAATGACGAAACTATTGAACATCTCTTTTTTGATTGTCCTCTCTCTAAAAGGGTTTGGCATGGGTCTATTTTGGGCTTAGATTTTGGTAGTGGAACACCCTTATCATTCTTCTCCTGGTTCAAGCGTTGGGTGGAGCAAATTACTGATGTTGAGATTTTATTTCACTCCATTGCTTTATTATGGGCCATCTGGTTACAACGTAACTCAGCGGAATTTTGTGGTGCAATATTGCCCACTGATCATATCTTGCAAACAGCTCGTGAAGTGCTTTCCACCTTACTGTCATGACATTTCCTATTCGGATAGTATTGTCCACCTTCGGTTGCTAACTAAGTTATCTTGCAAAATGCTGCCACATCCCTTGCAGACTATCCGCAACAACGGATCGTCGTCGACGGGTCTTGGACCTCGGTCATGGCCAGGACGGGTTTGGCTTGGGTATGGCTGGATGACGCGGACAATGTGGTTAAGCAGGAAGCCATTTTGGGGCCACACATGTTATCTCCTCAGCAAACGGAAGCCGCTGCGGTTCTTCAGGCCTTACGGTGGGCATCACAGCAAGGGATCAAGAGCCTCCTTTTGCAAACAGATTGCCTGGTTTTGGTACAGCTCATGCAGCACTTTGATCAAGAGGAAGACTGGCAGCTCCACTCTATCCTACATGAAATTTTGTTATGCACTAAGCATTTTGTTTATGTTGTCTTAGAGAAAGTAGATAGAGCAGTGGTCCAACCTGCTCACTTTCTTGCTCATTCTGTAACGCTCTCTTTTGAAACTTAATGAAATATATATGCTGTTTTCGTTCTCAAAAAAAAAAAAAAAGTTCCAACAGTTTAAAGTCACTGATTACTACAGCTGTTAAAACAGAAGGGCATGAAATTGTGCAGTTTTCAACTGAGGGGTAGCTATATAGGTGACCTCCTTCAATAACTATAGTAACGAGTGACCCCATTTGTTGGCTCCACTAGAAAATTTTAAATTGATCGAGAATAGAAGTTTGTTTACCTGTTAACACCACAGTTGCCCATTAATAAATTTAGCTTCATGTAAAACAATGACATCATGATTAGCTCAAACAATCAAGGGCACCAATTCTCTCTATGAACTTAGAGTGGCAATAATATAATCAAGCAAGTTAACCAAAAAAAATGTCTATTTATTTAGCAAAAAGAAGTGAAGTTGTGATGGGTACTTATAACCAATGTGATATAAAGAATAGGGATTGCTATTGTGCATCATAAAAGAAATGAAGCTATGCTTGGTACATACTAAAATAAATATTGCGTTATAGAACATAAATTAAACCCAACCTAAAAAAAATAAAATAGAAATTGACAAGTATTTAATGTTGTTGAACTATAAAAGTAAGAGATACCCATTCCAATAGCTGAAAGCTCCACTTCATTGTATTGCTGCATGTATCTCTGCAAACCCACCAATTAACAATTGGATTAAGATCCCACAATAAATGATTCTATTCTGAAAATAAATGTATTTTGTAACTCCAGCATGAGTCTCAGATTTAACACTTCAATTTTTTGCAATTCTTTATTGTAACTCATTTAACCTATTGAACACCAGCCTGTGTTATCATTGGAATTCTCTATTGAACTGTAAATGAGAAAATACAAACGGCTATATTTTTTAAGAAAAAATTATGAGATATCAAATTATGACAATGGCCAGTTGAACAAACAGCCCACGAAGAGGATTGAAAAAACATAAATAACATCCCAAAAGAACGGTTATCAATTTCTTCACACTTACCAAGTGTAAAACACTTGCATGGATTGCACATAGCATTGCCTGTTCAAACAAATGAACCAAATAATATTCTGCTGCCTACAACAATGAGCAACAAAAAGTGACCAACCATTAAGTGTAACATATATCTATATCTATATCTATTACTGACTGTAATAACTTACAGAAGTATATTCCCACATATAATCAAAACTAAGAATTAAAAACTAGAACTTAAACCCACAAATAGCCTTTCAGAAACGAAGAAATAATATAATCAGCCCTATCGAACACAAAATGAGCACTACAATCAATTACACAATTGATTGGCCACATCCTACACAACATAACAGTGGACATTAGAATCAAATGACCATTTGATTGGCCACAACCAATCGATTAGTCAATCGATTGGATGGATTGGCCACATCTAATTAATTGGCCAATTGATTGCACATCTAAAATTTCACAAAAGAACTAATTGCTCAATCAATAGGAAGAAATGGTCACTCCAATCGATTGCATAATTAATTGGATGGCTTAGCCACATGTAATCAATTGGTCAATAAACACTGTACCAATATGACCTACCAAGAATTAACTTTTTGTGTGATAACCAATAAGAACAAATTTAAAATTATAAGAGAGAGAGAGAGAGAGATGACCAACAAAGTTCAACAATGGGAGAACAAATTCAACCACTTAATGCACACCTAAAAAAAAAGAAGAGATCAAACGATTATGATTTGTATAGTAAGGAAGATTAATCTTTCTTAAATAATTTGCCTATAACCTTCATAACATAACTTCAAGCTACCACTACAAGAAATGTCATTTTTGGTTACCAAAATATTAGTCGACAAAAGTCCAATATTTAGTTGCTGAAACGATTTAGCGACTAAAATATTTTGTCGCCAAGCTCGTCGCCTTTACCCTGTTGGCGTTAGTATTGGCGACTAAACTTTGTTTGGTCGCCGAAAGTAACTACATTTGGCTACTAAATTTAGTTTAGTCGGCAAAAGTTATGTTTCCGCCACTAAAACCTTTAGTCGCCGAATGAGGCTTTTTGGCTACCAAGTTGTTGTGGTCGGGGAAGGTGTCGATTTTAGCTACTAAATAATTCGTCGCCGAAAGTACACATTTGGCTACGAAACATTGTTTAGTCGGTAAAAGGTGAATTCGGCGACTAAAGGTTTAGTCACTAAAAGTGCTACCATAATTTGAGAATGGCTATTATAGACCAAACATTTTTGTCACCAATAGAATACATATTTTTAGTGACTAAGTAACTTTTGTCGTTGTTTCTTTTGCCCACTAAAAGTTTCGTAGCCAAAAGCCTCCTCACATTCACTCTTCACTTTTTGCCACCAAATGTTTTAGTCGCCAAATGATACAATTTTTTTTCCGTGACTAAAAAAATTAGTGGCCAATAGTTTCTTTCTCATTCTCAGTTGTTTTAGCTACTAATTATTTTGTCACAAAAACGTTTTTGGTTATGTTTTTGCTACTAAATTTTTTGTCATCAAAACATTTGATTACGTATTTGGCTACCAAAATATTTGGTGGCCAAATACTTTAACGTGGTTTTTTTTTTTTTTTTAAATAAAAATTTCTAAACCACCTGTACCCTGTATAAACAATATTAATATAATCCATCAACGCTAAATATGTTATCAAGCATTCAACAACATGCACACGTTTCAGTTCCAACCATCCAAAAATTTAATATTGAACGTCCAATTATATATATATATTACAAATTCCAAGAACCACGTCTAATCCAAAGTCAATAATTTAATTTCACACATAATACAAGAATAACCAAATTAATTGTACACCTACGACTTCTGTACCGCAACAAAAATTATATTTTGTACTGTCGTAAAACTATTTGTACCACGTGCTATGTTCATTTCTACCATGCCAAATTAGATGATATTAACCATACCAAAAAAGTAATTTTTACAAACCATTATATATACGGATAGAGATATAAAAACAATGTCCTCCCGTACTTGTCAACAAAAACACAAGGTCATTTCTATGCCCAAAAACATCTGCAAAAAAGGGGAAAAAATCATTAGTTTGGTGCGTGTAGAGGCACTTCTGGACGACATATATATATTGTAATAATTTCAAACATTAAAAGACAAGGAGAGTAATATCTATTCACTAATGAAAGACATCCAAACATGGACCCATCATGAGTTCTTGTTTTAGCTTTTTAATCTCCAAATCTATCTAAGTAAATTTTAGTAGTTAAATGTGAAACTAAACTGTGTAGGTATTACCAAATTACAGAAATTATGGGTGTATTTACCATTTCATCAAAAAATTATTTGTTATAAAAATGTAAGAGGACCCAGCGTTACAGTTTGTCTGGTATCCATAAAACTCACTATGCTTATGCTTTTGTGACCTCCATGAAGCTTCTAGTTACATTAAAACAGTGTTTTCCTGACCTCCATGGATGGAAATTGGTGTGTACTTTTTCTTCATAAAAGATTCTAATTTATTCGATATAATCATAGAAAGTTTGGAAACGCTTTCCTTAAAGAAGAAACTAGTATAGCAATGTAATGAAATCATAATACTGTTAATTTCTATTTAACTAATTAGTGGATTTATAGATGTAGATATACTTCTATTTGTGAATGAGTAATGCCTTGGGTTCTTTACAGGCTTATGGGGACGAGCTGAAACAAATTATGCTTAACTATTCTTCCATAACACCATCTAATTTTGATAGGTATCTTCAATACTTAGCTTCTTTAGACCTAAGTTCCCTGATTTGTTGCTGAGAAATTATCCTCCCATCAGCCAAATTTTGAGGCCATGTTATATATATGAACTGTCTACTATTTAACTGTTGTTGCACATTTTGTAGTGGTGATAGTTAAACTGATCAAATACACAATTGCGCCTAAACCTTAGCTGAACTGTACAAATCCATTATTCGAATTCCCAGCCGATTAGGTGAACAGGATATATCCTTCGTCACATTTAGTTCTTGCAAAATGGTGCCCCTCGAACCCCTTTTTTCAACTAAGTTTATGACATTTTCAACTCTAACTCCCAACGTACTTGTCCTAGTTACGTACCGTCTATCCCTACATGTCACATTTCTCACCGGGAAGCTTCCCGTTACGAAAAAACAGTGGCTCGAGGGCTGTTTTGCATTTTTGCCCCCCGAACCCCTTTGTTCGACTAAGTTTATGACATTTTCAACCCTAAATCCCAACATACGTGTACTACTTACGTACCGTCTATCCGTACATGACACATTTGTCATCGGGAAGCTTCCCGTTACAAAAAAATAATGGTTCGGGGCTTGTTTTGCATTTTCCCACCTCGAACCCCTTTTTTCGACTAAGTTTATGACATTTCCAACTCTAACTCCCAACGTAGGTGTCCTATTTACGTACCGTCTGTCCCTACATGTCACATTTATCACTGAGAAGCTTCCCGTTATGAGAAAACAGTGTTTCGGGGGCTGTTTTCCATTTTTGCCCCCCGAATCCCTTTTTTCGACTAAGTTTATGACATTTTCAACTCTAACTCCCAACGTAGGTATCTTATGTGTCCTATTTTTGTACCGTCTGTCCCTACACGTCACATTTATCACCGGGAAACTTCCTGTTACGAGAAAACACTGTTTCGGGGCTGTTTTGCATTTTCGCCCCCCGAACCCCTTTTTTCAACTAAGTTTATGACCTTTTCAACTCTAACTCCCAATGTAGGTGTCCTATTTTTGTACCGTCTGTCCCCACAAGTCACATTTATCACCGGGAAGCTTCCCGTTACGAGAAAACAGTGTTTCGGGGGCTGTTTTGCATTTTCGCCCCCGAACCCCTTTTTTTGACTAAGTTTATGACCTTTTCAACTCTAACTCCCAACATAGGTGTCCTATTTACGTACCGTCTGTCCCTACATGTCACATTTATCACCGGGAAGCTTCCCGTTACGAAAAAATAGTGGCTCGGGGGCTGTTTTCCATTTTCGCCCCCCGAACCCCTTTTTTCAACTAAGTTTATGATCTTTTCAACTCTAACTCCCAACATAGGTGTCCTATTTACATACCGTCTATCCCTACATGTCACATTTATCACCGGAAAGCTTCCCATTACGTTAAAACAGTGGTTCGAGTTACTATTCAAAATACCACTATTGAAGTTTACATGTTACTTTAAACCATAATTGAAATTCGCTATGTTTTTTTAACATGTTTCTACTATAGTTAATCTTAATCAAGTAAATATTTTAAATACAAGTTCATTGTTAACAAAACTCAATACCAAACTCTAGTAACTACACAAGAAATCAATTGCACAAATAACATTTGGTAGTTTAGGAGATTTGAGTTTTTATTAATTTATAAAAACTCATAAATATTCTTTAAACTTGTAGGTAGTAGACAGTTTAATGAAACTTTATACTTGGTTAGTAGAGTGTTCAATGAATTGTCAAGGAATCTTAAATGTCTCCTAATTGTCACTTAGCAGTGCTCTTCCTTTACAACTCCTCAGTATTCTTTTCGACTTGTGGCTGGCAGATTAACTCCGAAATTGATGACATTTTCAACTCTTAAAGCGAACATATTTAAACAAAGTAAGTGTGGCATTAATGAAATTGTTCTTACCAAAAAGCAAACGTCGGATGCCCAACTTAGATTCCCAAGAGTTGTGACAGTTTGGCGACTACCTTATTAAGATGCTCGACCTTTGTATTTGTCTCCTCCCTTGCCTTTTGTCCCTCCTCCCGCTCTTTCAACATCTCATTGGATAATTGAATGCACTCCTCTCGCTCTTTCATTAACTTGTCATGATCTTTTTGCCGCTCCTCACGAAGTGCCTCCACCTCAGCTCGCATTGCCTCCATGTCCTTATTATGTGCTCTTGATGCAAATATGGTAGAGGGTTGTGGGCCACTCCCAAATCCAAGTGTAGACACCCCATTTTTGACCGACCTTAAGACTCAGACGTCACCAGTTGAGCGCTCAGTGATTTTGCATTTAGTGCTCGTTCAAAAGTTTCAGAGTCTCGGCTGCGAGCCTTGCCTCCAGACTTCCGGACTCTTTCGTGCCTTGCCTCGGTTTGCGAACCAAGCCCTATTTTCTCTGTTTTCTCCACCCTGAGAGAGAGAAAGGTCTCGTAGACATCTCTCAGCGGTCGTAGGCCTTTTTTCTCATTTGGAGCCCGGTTTCCGATTTTTCGGAGCCGACGGCCGTGTGCCTCAGTTCGGGACCACCTAACCACCTCCATTTGCTTCGATTTTTGGTATACACCTCATTTCCTCCCTTTTGAGGGACACTGGGGTCCGAGAGACCAACTTCGTGGTCAAACGCCACCTCTGGTGCTTAACGGCCCATTTTCGGGGCCCCGGGCCGCGCGTTTCGGTCCCCGAACCTCCGTTTTGCATCCATTTTGGTTCATTTTTGGTGGAGACCTTATTTTCATAGTTAGGAAGCTTGTAGGAGGGTGGGAGGCCAGCCATTGTTCCGAAAAGCCAGCTTGGGGTCCGAGAGACCAACTTCGTGGTCAAAGGCCACCTCTGGTGCTTAACGGCCCATTTTCGGGGCCCTGGGCCGCGCGTTTCGGTCCCCGAACCTCCGTTTTGCATCCATTTTGGTTCATTTTTGGTGGAGACCTTATTTTCATAGTTAGGAAGCTTGTAGGAGGGTGGGAGGCCAGCCATTGTTCCGAAAAGCCAGCTTTACTTCTTCATCGCTCTCCGACGCCCGTTTTCCTCACTTGAAAGCCGATGTTGACCACCTTGGGGCCACTTTCTTAAGCCCTAAACCCCATATTTGTGATGTACACACCTGGGAGGCCACCAATATTTGGTGGCCAACCAGTAATTTTGCTTGACCCCTTTGACCCTTGGTCGGCCGGCCATGGGAGGTGGTCGACCGACCACCTGAACCCCTAAAACCTGGCCGGCCATGACCCCCACACCCTGTTCCTTCCAGCTGTGACCTTTTTTTTTCCCCCAGATCCTGTATCCGGGGGGTGCCCTTTTGGGGGGGAATTTGAATTCATTTCCCCCCATTTTTCCTCCCCTCCTTTGCCTATATAACCAGCCCCTCAGCTGTATTTTGAGGGGTTACAAAAGTTGGTTTGCCTATATAACCAGCCCCTCAGCTGTATTTTGAGGGGTTACAAAAGTTGGTCTTGAACCCATGCACTCAATCTCTCTCTCCCTCTATTCCAACCCTCAAAACCACCTTGCTCCTACACCATTTCTACACCACCTCATAGCACCACACCTCCATCCTCCATTCCAGCAACTTGAGGCTACTTTCCAGAGGTGAAGGACTCCCAAACTTGGCTCAAAAGTTGTTGGAGCATTGGTCTACAAGGGTGAGTCACTTTCTTCCATTTTCTAGTCTTTTTTTGCTTTGTATATGAGCCCTAGTTTCTTGCATTTTTGGGCTCCGACCCTAACTGTGAATAGTCATATGTTGAGCCTCTTTTCATGTTTGATTAAGGGTCTTTCTCTGTTTGAGGCCTCCTGCTATCACTTGCTTCTTTAACTCTCTTTTAGCCCTTATTTTTGCATAGTATTTTTGGCCTATTTGTGAGATTTTTTGGACTCTGACATAAACTATAAAATAGCTTTTTCTGATCCCCTCTTCAACATTGTTGAAGGGCTATCCTCTGTTTGAGGCCTCCTGCTACCACTTGCTTCTTTAACTCTCTTTTAGGCCTTATTTTTGCATAGTATTTTTGGCCTGTTTGTGAGCTGTTTCGGACTCTATCATAAACTGTAAAATAGCTTGTTTTGAGCCCCTCTTCAAGATTGTTGAAGGGATCTCCTCTGTTTGAGGCCTCCTGCTATCACTTTCTTCTTTAACTCTCTTTTAGGCCTTATTTTTGCATAGTCTTTTTGGCCTGTGTTTTGAACTGTTTTGGACTCTTCCATAAACTGTAAAATAGCTTTTTTTGAGCCCCTATTTAACATTGTTGAAGGGCTATTCTCTATTTGAGGCCTCCTGCTATCACTTGCTTCTTTAACTCTCTTTTAGGCCAATTTTTGCATAGTACTTTAGGCCTATTCGTGAGCTGTTTTGAATCTTTCCATAAACTGTAAAACCTCTTGTTTTGAGCCCCTTTTCAACATTGTTGAAGGGCTCTCCTCTGTTTGAGAACAAAAGTTTCCACTTGTCTCTTTATCCCTATTTTAGGCCTTTTCTTGTATGATAGTTTGGCCTTACTTGTGATTATTTTCGTGGCTTAATGTAAACTGTAAAGTGCCTTGTTCTGAGCCTCTATTCAACTTTGGTGAAGGGCTCTTTACCATTTGGGGCCAGCTGCTGTCCCTTTGTGTTTAATCTATCTTTTGGGGCCATTTTTGCATGATAGATTAGCCCTATTTGCATTCATTTTTGGGACTTGTTATAAACTGTAAATATGCATGTTTTGGGACTGTCTTGCATCTGTCTTCATGCTTCATGATCAAATAATGCATGTTTTGTATAGCTATAGGCCAATGCGTATGCCTAGTTTTGTGTTTCGGGGCCATCCCATTCATCAGGTGCCATGTTTCCATGTTTTGGGATCATTTTGCATCACATTTCAGTGCTGAAACTTGCATTTTTTTATGCCATATTTCGTGCCTTGCCATGCCTTGTTAGAGTGGCATTTGTGCCTTAGGATTGGTCCTCGGTTTGCGTGCATGTGTGCACGCATTTCGAGTGTCTCATTTTTCATCGGATGGCTACTGATGAGAGTGTGGCTGAGGTCCACTCATGTTGGTGTAAGTCCATTGTGCATTGTGTATGCCATTTCATTTCATAGCATTGCGTATGCTAGGTTGTATGTTAGAGCATTGTGTATGCCATGTTACCTCGTGCATCGTGTATGCCATTTCATAGCATTGTGCATGCTAGGTTGTATATTAGTTGCATTCATGCATGTCATGCATATTGCATTGTGTTTGGGATAGGAGTTAGCCCGAGCACGGTACTGATGTGAGTGTGGTTGAGGTCCGCTCATGTTGGTGTAAGTCCATTGTGCATTGAGTATGCCATTTCATTTTATAGCATTGCGTATGCTAGGTTGTATGTTAGAGCATTGCGTATGCCTTGTTACATCGTGCATTGTGCATGCCATCTCATAGCATTGTGCATGCTAGGTTGTATATTAGTTGCATTCATACATGTCATACATATTGCATTGTGCTTGGGATATGCGTAATTGGTGGCACGAGGATCGAGGACTACACTCCCCGAAGAGTAGTCATGCATATATATGTGAAAATACTTTGCCATGCCCCTTTGTTGCTCTCTGTTGCAGTAAATCAAAAATCGGTAGCCTTCCGGAGCTTGGCACGCATTCCAAGATCAATTGCAAACAGAGGCAAACCGGGGCATCGCGAGGGATTCTCCGCACAAGGCAACCCGAGCATGTATCATTCATCACCCGGAGCATATTTGAGGCAGTCCCTGGCTTGCATGCCAATTTATTGATTTCCTAATTTAATTTGTTAATTAATTAGGGTTTTGTATATATTTGGACTATAATTATTTGGGACTGTATATTATTTATTCGGACCCTCTGCACGAGGGCACAACTGTAATAAGTGTGCGTGTGTGTGATGTATGTCTTCCAACCCCACGTCTTTCTCCCTTTTATTTACTCGCTTATGATGGTTAGATTAGGGCATGTTTTAATTAGCATACAGTATGATAGCATGTTTGCATTCATTCATCTGTTTTGCATGCACCAGGCTCGGCGCATCATACTAACTGCATTGTATTTTCAATTCCAAGTTGAATACATGTTACCTGTAGCATTTCATATGCCATGTTTAGAATAGCTGAGCCTGCTATAGTTGCATTTTTGCATGTGTTGCATTAGGCATTTCTGTATAATTAGGATCATGCATGGATTTCTAATTAGCTTATGTTTTGGCTTGGAGTACTCGGTAAGTTTTATGCTTTAGCATCCTTGCATGCGTGTGAGTGACTGCCATGATAGCATGCTTACCATGAGGATAATTGCTTATGTGATATAACTGCCTGAATGCCTGCGGGTGAAGGTTAGGTTATTTGGATTGGAACAATTCATCAAATGTGTGTTTTAAGCCCACTAGATAGTGGCAAAATCATGTTTTCTAAGCCCACCCGAGGGTGGTAAATCTACGTCTTAGCCTACTTGCGGGTAGCACCATCAAACCATTTTCAAAACAAACAAACATGAAATGTTTTGTTCCAATTCAGGCGATCCAGTCTATACTTGTATGCTGTGCGCATCACATAGTAATCTAGGCTAATAACCGGAATAAGAACACATAATATTTTCAAAAATAGATATCATGGTTAGTAGAGGCCGATCTTTGATTGGGCGAGCGAGGGTGCTCACGAAGTGACCTTCCCTAATCGTACCCAAGTTCTTGAGCAGAGGCAACTTTGGTGATGACGGACACGTGGCCTTAGGCAACGAGTCAGGGTTTCCTAAATTTCCCCAAAATAAAATATTTAGGTGGCGACTCTGTCGGATTTGGACTCTTTGGTTCAGATTAAGAACCGTGACAATTTGAGAGTCCTGAGCTGTAGTGACCCCAATACGAACAGAACGGGACTCGTTCCTCCCGGGGCGTTCGGGGACGTCTACACCAAGCAAGTACCTTTTCTTCTGTCCAAGCACTTGCCTTGAAATCTCCTCTTGTGTTAATGGCGTCCCCGACTCGATGGCAGCCGCTTGTACATTGACCATCTCTTGCTGTCATTGCAAATAAATAAGACAAAAAAAACTTAGGAAACATATATGTATTATTGGGTACTAAGTACAAGAAAATATTGAATACATATATTTCCTTGTCACATACTTACATGCAGATCACAGCATTTCGGATGGATCCAGTCATTTGTTTTCTTTGAAGTGTGGTCGTCCTCATAGAACTTTGGGAAATCCAACTCTCTATTTTTTGCTGCCTGTTAACATATCAACGTATAAATCAATGACACTTTATGCAGATTTTTGCAGACAGATTTGTATGATAACAGAGTTTTTGCAGACAGATTTGTAGTTTAGACACATTTCTTTGCAGACAGATCTGTATAGAGAAATTTTCATTAACAGATTTTTAAACAAATTTCTGGACAGATTTGGAGACAGATTTGCTGCCAGATTTTCAGACAGATTTGCAGCCAAAATTGGAAATAGAGGCAGCAGTTATTGTAGACAGATTTTTTTAATTTATACAGAGTTCAAATTCAAAGAGATTATTATTAATAGATTTATATTTTTCAGACAGATCTTTTGCAGATTTTTTCAAATAAATTATCGTTAACATATTTTTTCAAACACAATTGTACCAGAATTCAAATAGATTTTAAATTAAGATTCTTGCAAATTTGTTCCAACAGATTTTTGCGAACACATTGATTGTAGGGTTTAAAGCTCAAGGTATGTGAATTTTACTTAAATTAAGTCCTTTCTTGGATATGAGTAAGATTTTCTTTGATAATTATGCAAATTAGGGTGTGTATTGGTTAAATTGAAAAGATGTTTTATCATTGGATTGATTTGGAGTAAATTGAGTTATATGGAGAAGAATTTCATTCTATTCTTTATCTGTACATATTTGAACTCATTTATGGATTTGGATGATTACATATATATTTGGGAACTATATAGTAGAGATTCAAAGTGTTTAACTTATGTTTATAAATTGCAAGGAATTGAAGAATCAATTCATATTGAAATTGATATATGTTTGAAATGCCTATATACATGATTTTTGAACCATACTCTATCAATTAAAGGACCTATTTTGAGCCTTGTAAAAGCTTACCAAAAATTGGGTTTTGCTTGAAATTTCGGACTGCTGCTAGACAGAATCACCGCACATGCGGGAGCACTGCCGCACGTGCGGGAGCACTGCGGAAAATGGAGAATTTTTGGGTTTTGGCTACTGCTAAAAAGGCACGTGCGGGGCTTCCCAATTGCACGTGTGGGACCAACTGCCGCACGTGCAGCCTATGCTGCAAAATATTGTCTGCTTCGTTTTACGTGCTAGACCCTTTGATATTTTTGAAAACTGTATTCAATGCCTTTTTGATGTTTGTAAATTCATTTGAAGCGAAGCGAGTCCGAGAATGACTTAACAAGGAAAAAGAACTAATTTATAAGTTGTGCATTTGTGTAGGTCATAACCCGAGAGGAACAAGCGCTTCGCTACCGCACAGTGAGTAGTAGTACTGTAGTAATACGCTTCATTTATCACTAATAATTACCATTAGCATTCTGTTAATCGCAAATCAACTATGTTAACTTATGTGAACGATTGAAAGAATGTGTGTACTTTTGTATGATTCTGAAACTCTGTATGACTCTGGAACTAGTCTGCTCTGATGATATCTGAGCCTATGGCCAATCTGTAGAATCTGTTAGGCCTATGGCCAATCCGTGGAATCTGTTGGGCCTATAGCCAATCTGTAAAATCTGTCAGGCCTAAGGCCGTTCTATATATCTCTGGGCTTAAAGCCACTCTGTTTAAAGACTGGGCCCAAGACCGTTCTGGAAATAGTTACCGAATCAAATTAACCATATGTCCTCCGCATTTATATACGCATTGATATGCATTATAATTCAAGTTGATCATTGAATTGTTTAGGTACTATTATTCACTGAGCCTGGCTCACTCTGTGTTTTGTCTGCTTCTGTAGGTAATCAATCGGGAGGTCAGTCTTAACCTTGATGCTCGTCTCTCTTTGTCAGCCTCAGTGTGTTCAGGCACTTGGTTGAAGCCCGTGCATTTTGTGAAGTTTCCCTAGACTTTTGGGCTTTGTACTCTAATTGCCTACCTAAGGTTGAAATGTATATGTAACCCCTTTCTTCATCAATGTTTTTGTTACACCCAATTATGGTGCTGGGTTTATGTATGTGTACGTATATAACCGAAGCTCAGGTGTATGTTTACTGTGTATTATCTACCGGATGCGATGTTATGATCCTGGCATATTAGTGATAGCTCAATGGATATTATTTTATATTCTTAAATGTTTCCGTTCAGGCCCTCTATATTATACATATCGAAACTGATGTCCGTTTCCGAAGTGTTCATGCCCAAACTTTTAGGGACGAGTTTAGGGCGTGACAAACTCCCTATGAATTGTGGAAATGATTGAAACCTAATGTAAAATATTTCAAAACTTTTGGCAGTAAATGTTATATTTTCAAAGATGGAGAGCCTTTGGGAAAATTTGACTCCCGAAGTGATAAAGGTATTTTTCTAGGATATTCAACCACTAGTAGAGCTTTTCGTGTCTATAATATAGCGACCCTGGTTTTGACCCGTCTCTTATGGTGTTCCGGACTCAGGTTTGTATGGGTTAAATGGTGGTTCATGTCTTGATTCTCTTGTCTTCTCCTTAATGTTGGTTATTGGGTTGTAGTTATGTGTTTGGAACAGGTTGGTTGCTTGTTTTTCTAAGCCCTTGTTGCCCAGAATTTGGCTCTTTCGCTTGAGTGGGAATTCTTGCGCTCAAGCGAGCCTCAAAAATTTTGCTCTACGTTTGAGCGGGAATTCGAGCGCTCGAGCGGGGACGGTGTCTGCAGAAAAATACTGGGAGAGCATATTTCACGCTCGAGTGCAGGATTTCACGCTCGAACGGGAGTATGTGTCTTACGCTCGAGCGGACCGTGTTATAATAGATCGTGAAAGTGACATTTCAGATCATTTTTTGCTTTCTCTCTCTCTTTAAAAGTCTCTAAATCTCCAGATCTTGAGCCTCTCTCTTTAGAAACCATCTTCTCTCTTTGATTTCTCCAAATCCATTAGGATTTTGGCTATAGTTCCTTCGTCAAAGTTGTGTAACTTCTCGAGGGCTTCGTTGTGTGCGGTGGAGATCGAGTTTCATCATCGTTGATTTTGGGGGTTTCAACTCTTTTATTCTTTAACTTGAGGTAGAGATTTTCTACACTCTAGTATGGTTGTTAGCTTAGTTATTTGCTATTGTGTATAGATGATGAGATTTGGTTGTGGTTTGGACAAATCTAAGATTTGGGTGTGAAATGAAAAGAGGAGTTTTTGATGTATGAGAGATAAATGAGTTTGGGGGTTTGAATATAAGATGTTAGTGTACCAAAATAGTTGATTTTGGATTTTTGGGTCAATATTGGAAAAAGGAAAATTTTTGCCCTAACTTGATGCAATGATTATTTTGTATAAATAATTGGAATCAACATTGAATATGTTAAATTGGATGGTTATTGATGTAGGTGGTGAAATTGGATATGTATTATCTCATACCTTTGGAAGTTTTAAATAATTATTTATCTTGAGATTTAATATATGTCTAGAGATAAATGTATTGGGCTATCGGTGGAGGATAGTCATGATTGTTGTAGAAATTGTATGAGGATTAGGCGATTTAATGCTAATCTATTGTTGATTGTTATTGAATATGACTGTGCTATAAATACATCGTAAATGTGTATTCTTTGGGAGGAGATAGGGGATGTACTCCATATATGATTATGTTTATAAATATATTGTATATGTATGTTTGTTGGGAGGAGATGGGGGATGCACTCCATATATGATTATGTTTATAAATACATTGTATATGTATGTTTGTTGGGAGGAGATAGGGGATGTACTCCGTATATGATTATATTTATAAATACATTGCATATGTGTATTTGTTTGGAAGGAGAAAGGGGATGGACTCCATCTAAAGCAAGTTGGTCGGAGTGTTCTAGGTGAAAGACCCGGAATTTTATATATAAATGGGTGCCGATTCCTTCGGACAAAATATCTGTAAAATGGCAAGTTTGAAGTGTTTATGTGTGTTTTACATAAATGGAAAACCATTGAGTTGTAGTCTCATTTTGGTTGTTGAAAGATGATGAATTTAACTCATGAATTTAGTAGTATATATGAACTGGAAATGAATTGAAGGAAAATGGAATAAGATTGGTCTTAGTGGCATATGAACATGCGCGCTTGTGGATGCTTCCATATCGGTATTGTTTATGTACGTGGTATTGAAACCTTTGCTAAACCTCATAAATTGTGTTAGATTATTTCTACTGGGTTGTTGGCTCACCCTATACGGGAATATCATTTTCAGGTGAAGGTGAAATGTTTCCTCTAAGGCAATAGCATAGGTGGACTTTTTTATTTATGTCTTATGTGTGTATGTTTGTTATTTGTAAAGTCGAGGGCTCAAGATGTAATGAGCGAGACTCAATTTGTGTAACCAAGCAATGACTTGGAAAGGTGTAGGCCTGCATGGCATTTAACTGGTTGTTTAACAGTAAACTCTGATGTATAAAAGTATGTTGTTTCTCATATTTATTCCGCATATGAGTTATCTTTATTGTATTATTTTGGGGGCGTTACATATAACCTGCGTACTTTGTCTTTAATGGAATCGATCAATGTGGTTATAAGTGACAAAGGTTCTCCTACTTCAGCGATAAATGAGGAAGAAAATTGTGAGTCTTCAATCCTAGATACTGAACCACAAAGTCAAGGACAAGTAGAGGTCCAAGCTAAAGAAAGTGAGCCAGCACCAATTTCTAAGGTAAGTCCGAGTCCAAAGAGTGCACAAAGAGACGCCTACAAGTCCAGAGTTCAAACCATCAGCAAGGGTAAAACTCAATCATCTGGCTCAACAAATAATTGGAAGTGTCTCAGATCGAATGAAAACCCGAAGACAAATTCGGGAAGAGGTATCTCATATGTGTTATGTTTCATTAATTGAACCTAAGAATGTAAAAGAGGCCTTACTAGATGATAGTTGGGTCAATGTTATGCATGAAGAGTTACATCAATTTGAACATAACAAAGTTTGGACTCTTGTTCCCAGACCTAGAGACATGAATGTGATAGGTACCAAGTGGATATTTAAAATAAATCTAATGAGAATGGTACTGTGGTTAGAAATAAAGCTAGGTTGGTTGCCCAAGGCTATACACAAGTAGAGGGTGTTGACTATGATGAGACATTTGCCCCTGTTGCACGTCTCGAATCTATTCGTATTTTACTTCGTGTTGCATGTTTTCTTATGTTTAAATTGTTCCAAATGGATGTGAAAAATTCCTTTCTGAATGGGTACTTGAAAGAAGAGGCTTATGTTGAGCAACTAAAAGGGTTTCAGGACCCAAAATGTCCACACCATGTCTACAAGTTAGACAAGGCATTGTATGGGTTGAAACAAGCCCCTCGGGCTTGGTATGATAGGCTTACTACCTTTCTTCTTGATAATGATTTTCAAAAGGGTAGTGTGGACAAGACGTTATTTGTGAAACATACTAAGTCTTATATACTTTATGCTCAAATTTATGTTGATAATATTGTGTTTAGATCCATTGCTTATTTTCTTGTAAAAATATTTCTCGGATTGCATGACACATGAGTTTGAAATGAGCATGATGGGGGAGTTATCTTACTTCTTGGGTCTTCAAATTAAACAATCTCATTCGGGTATGTTTGTTATTCAGACCAAGTATGCCAAAAACCTTGTGTCAAAGTTCAGTCTAGATCGGCCAAACATGCTCGTACTCCCATGAGCACCAGTCTTCACATTTCTAAATATTCATCTGGTACTGATGTTAATCCTACCCTTTATAGGAGTATGATAGAGAGTTTTCTTTACCTCACAGCCAGTCGACCTGACATTGCATTTAGTGTAGGTGTCTGTGCCCATTACCAAGCCTGTTCTAAAGAGTCTCATCTTCTTGCGGTCAAACGCATCATTAAGTATGTTAATGGGACACTGGGGTATGGGGTTTGGTTTTCTACCGACACTACAATCGAAATTGCTGATTTTTCTGATGCCGACTGGGAAGGGTGTGCTGATGATAGGAAGAGTACATCCGGGGGATGTTTTTACCTTGGAAATAATCTGGTTGCATGGCATAGCAGAAAACAAAATGCTATTTCTCTCTTGATCATTGAGGCCGAGTACATTGATGCAGGGAGTTATTGTGCACAAATGTTATGGATGAAGTAAATGCTTCATGATTATGGTATAGACCAGGACACTCTCACCCTTTTCTGTGATAATACAAGTGCCATTAACATTTCTAAAAATCCAGTCCAACACTATTGCACCAAACACATTGACATTCGTTATCATTTCATTCGAGAGTTAGTTGAAGAGGACCTTGTAGTTCTTGAACATGTTCCCACTGAGCATCAAAAAATTGATATTTTTACTAAACCCCTTGATCTTCATAGGTTTGAGTTCCTTAGAAAGACCTTGGGTGTAGTGCTCAGTCACTAGAGCGTGTCTTGTTACATGAATGGGTGTTTCTATATGGTTGTTTGTGTGCTTGGATGTTTTAATCTCATTGCCATTGATTCTTGTCATTTTTGCACTTAGACTTAATGAACACCTCTCATGTTGCTTGCTAGATTTCATTTTTCTTTGTTCATAGCTCATTCTGAATACTCATGCTCATTGACTTCATGATCTCATTCTCTACACATCCTTGAGATAAACTGTTGCAGGGGTTTCTACATAAGTGATCAAAGTTCTCTATGGACCTCTAACAGTGTCTCTTATAAATTTTCAAAGAAATTGACCTATCCTGGCATATCATAGGTGATGTTGAGTCTCTTAACCATCAACCATCATTGTTCACTTTCACGGTTCCTCCCTCAGTACTTTGAAGTTCGGGCATTAGGAAAAAGCTACCTCAGAGACACTAACTAGTCCTTCCTTATTGTTGTCATGCTTCTCTAGTTTGGTCTCCATACTCTGAGCCTGAATGCCACCAGTGAGTGTCCACATAAAAGAAAAGTCAAGAATCAAAAAAAAAAAAAAAAGGAACTCATTAATTGAGGAGAAGCCTCTGCTTTTACTCAACAAATACCCTTTGATCTCTAGTGGTTTGAGTTTTCTTAGTGATGTTCAGTAACTCTTGTCGAAGGTCCAACTATCCAATCACTATGAGGATTAACTCTAGCTTTGTGGCCTCTCAAGGATTGCACACACACACATTCATTATGTGAGCTCTCATGTTTGTCTTTGAGTTGTGTATTCTCATGTCGCTTATGCTCATTGATTGATGTTTACCTAATTTGCTCATGAATATTGTGCTTCATATTGTCAAAATTGCAAGTTTGTGGGCTTCATGGTTTGTGGATTATCTCATCTTAGTATCACATTCTTGCTATTTTACTAACCTCCTTTTGTTTCAGGTTCCACTTGATAGTGTGGGTGTGTGTTTTTGGGGAGCCTTGTTTTTTCATATTCGCTCGAGCGAGGGAGTTTTTGCTTGAGCAACAAATTCTCCAATCCAATACTTTTGCAAGTTTCACAAATTCTGAGAGTTTGCTTTCTGGCTCGAGCGACAATGTTCTAGCCGAGCGTTCCCATGCACGTAAGTGTCTTAGCTCGAGTGAATCACTTCTCACTCGAGCGACCTGGTATGGTTTAAATAGTGTCTTCCGTCTCTTTAGACTTCATTTTTCCCATTTTTCTTCGATTGCTCTCTCTCTCCTAGGGCGATCTCGTCTCCCTGGTTGTTCGTTACTTAGATTTCACTAAGCAGGGTGTTTTTTTTCCTCTTCAATCCGCTTCTCCTTCTCCGTTACTTGGCAAGGTTTTTCTTTTCTTTTCTTTTTTTTGTTGTTTCCTATGTTCTCTTTCTCTTCCTCGTTTGCTGCTTCTTGGGCTCTTCAATCCAACATTAGAGTTTTGTTTGTTTGTTTTTTTTTTCCTCTATTATTCTGCGAGAGTTTTTGTTTTTTTTTGTTTTTTTGTTTTTTTTGCGTAATGATCTTTCTATAATTTTTCTATTGTTTTCCCTTGTGTGATTGCTAGGGTTCATGCATAATGTTAGGGTTTTTTTTTTTGGTCTGTTTGTGCTTTATTTCTATTGCCTTCATCCTAGCTCTGTATGTGTTTTGATTGGTATTGGTTCCATTTCATTGCTGTATCCATGGTGTTTTTATTTGGGGAATTGCCATGCTACACACTGTTCTTCAAGTATGCTTATAAAGTGGGGTGGTAGTTGCATTTTATTAGTTTACTACTGTGAGGCATTCTATATTTGTTGGCTTTGCTTTCTCACCATACTGCAGATAATTTCTAGATTTGTTTTTATACCCCTACTCTAACCCTGTTGCACTAATGGTTTGTGCTTTACTCTTATATTTGATTTTGGGGTTGCTCTTGGGCTTTGGGTGTTCGGTTCATGCATAATGTTAGGGTTTTTTTTTTTTGGTCTGTTTGTGCTTTATTTCTATTGCCTTCATCCTAGCTCTGTATGTGTTTTGATTGGTATTGGTTCTATTTCATTGCTGTATCCATGGTGTTTTTATTTGGGGAATTGCCATGCTACACACTGTTCTTCAAGTATGCTTATAAAGTGGGGTGGTAGTTGCATTTTATTAGTTTACTACTGTGAGGCATTCTATATTTGTTGGCTTTGCTTTCTCACCATACTGCAGATAATTTCTAGATTTGTTTTTATACCCCTACTCTAACCCTGTTGCACTAATGGTTTGTGCTTTACTCTTATATTTGATTTTGGGGTTGCTCTTGGGCTTTGGGTGTTCCTTGGTTCTGTCTTGGTGGGTTAGGGTGTTGTGGTGGTCTTTCCTTATTGTCAGTCAGTCATGACTGAGTCCTCTATAGGCTGTAAAACCACTATGTCTCAGCCCACGTTCAATACCGACAAATTCCAATCTAGGGAAAAATCTAACCTTTATCGAGATTTCTATGTTTCTCGGAAAGTTCACTTAGAACGTAATGTCCACCCTAGTGCCTTTGAGTCTATTCTGATCCAGTCTCTGTTTGTTACTTTATGGGGTTACCAGGTCCTTCTTTTCTCCGGTCCACAAAATCTTAGCTAGGTCCGGGAATTCTATTGCAATATGCACTCCATTCGTAAGGAGATAGCCCCTTCTTTTCACACTTGGGTTCGTAACAAAGCCCTGGTCATTGATGACAAAGTCATTCGGCAGTTTCTTAATCTTTCGGAAGTCCAGAACTGTCACTATTTGTTTCTTACCCACAGCTTTGCTGATTTCGATATGGTCGCCACTAAACTTTGTGGCATTTCCCAGACTTGGGTTGCCAAGGCTCTCATTCAGCAAAATGAGCTTTTTCCTCGTTTCTGTCTCTTAAATATCATAGTTTGTGCCAACATCCATGTTACCTCTCATTCTTCTCACATTATCTAAGATCAGGGTTATGTGTTGTATTGTATTGACCACCGCCTTCCCATCGACCTGTTT
This sequence comes from Camellia sinensis, assembly GCF_004153795.1. NCBI lineage: Eukaryota > Viridiplantae > Streptophyta > Magnoliopsida > Ericales > Theaceae > Camellia > Camellia sinensis. The sequence continues at coordinate 166,277 of NW_021028183.1, forward strand.
GAAATGATCGTGTCCAAAATGATTGGTGTGTTTGATGGTCGCAAGTCATTAGGTCTCCCTTACGGGTGTTTGCTTAACAGGTTTTTTACTTCTCTTGGTGTTCTCACTTTTGATGATGACAGGTTTGCCTCTCCTATTAAACTTGTCACCAAACTCACTGTTTCTCAGAGTTAAGCTCATATTAAGGGGGGGTCGTCGGGGGCTGGGGTTTCTGATGCAGGTGATGATCCACTTGCTGAGGAAACCGAGTTTGATGTAGCTGCTGCCGATGCTCCTGAGTTGCGTCTCGTTTTTTCATGGCCAGCTGCAGCAGTTCAAATAGTCTGTCACACGCCGACTTGTTCAGCTGGATGCTCGGTTGGATGCTTTTGATGGTCACCTTGATCAGCAGACTGCGATGCTTGCTCAAATTCTCTCTCTGTTACAAATATAGCCGCAGCCTCCACCGTCCTCACAGTGAAGTTTGTTTTCTTGATGAATTATTTTTTGGACAGTTTTTATTATGTTCAAGCTGTATCTTCTCTTTCCTTTGTCTCTCCCGGTCAAAAAGGGGGAGTATAGATTTTTGGCATAATACAGTTTGGCATGATGGATGGTTAGGGTATATAGTATATAGGGTAGTATATTTTTACTATACTGAGAATTTGTTTTGCATGGATATATAGGGTAGTATCTTTTTTCCATATTGGGATATTGTTTTGCATGCTTATGGACTAATCAATATCTTTCATCCGTTTGTGTTGATTAAGTCTTGATCTCTATTTTCCTAGTGGTTTGGTTTTTATTGTTTCAGAGTATTTTGTCAAGGCTGTTGTTTCAAATTGGTTGGTTTAGATTTGTTTAGTTAGTGCGTGTGTTTTGCTAGGAAACTATCTTAGAATGTTTTGTCTGGGAATTGACAAAGAAGGAGATTGTTAGGTCCCTTTGTTTTGTCAATCCCAAAAACAAACATCGTTTATCGAGTTGTAAGTTTCTTTGTTTATTTCCTTACTCACTCGAGCGAAGGAGTCTTGGCTCAAGCAAAGAAGTTGTGCTCCTAGAAGTTTTCTCTGTTTGCAAAAATACTGGAAAGGAAGATTGTGCGCTCGAGCGAAGATAGCTTGGCTCGAGCGAAGACACTTTAGCATCGCACGCGTAATTAGTTCCTCGCTCGAGCGAGAGATCCTTCGCTCGAGCGACCTTCACGGCTTAGTTTTCTATATATATATATATATATGTGTGTGTGTGTGCGCGCGCGTGCGTGTGTGTGTTTGAGTCCGTTTTTAGGTTGAATGCTTCCAGATTTTCTTTTAGAGTTCTAGGGTTTTCTTCTGTGGCTATTTTGCTAGTTTTTCTTTGATGTTTGCTTGAGTATTAAACTCACATGGTTTAACAATTCACATCGAAGGGTTGTTTGAGTGATCATCTTCAAGAGTGTTCTTTTTCGGTGGAATCCGGAGATTCAAGCGTGGAGTGTACGAAGGTGTTCAAAGTTGTGCACAGTCGTTGAGTCTACGTGGATGTTGTGGAATCAACATCAATCTAATCAATTCTAAGACGAAGGTTACGGTGGAAGAAATACAAATCGTTGAAGACAAATTGACAGAGTTTATTTTGTATTCTTTCTTTCCTTCATAATGGATTGATTTGTGGCGTTTAGCCCATAGCTTTTTTAATCACAATTGGAGGTGCTCCAATTGTGGTTTTTCTACGTAAAAATCGTTTGTGTCGATTTATTATTTTTTGAAACAATAATCTAAATCACGTTCGTACGTGCTTGAAGATTTAGATTGTTAGTTTTAATTGTTTGGGAACTAGTACAATTAATCTTGAGCCGAATCACGAATCACTTAGGTTTTTCACTCCCAAACCCTAGACATACACCATTTTTGTCAATACAGTGGTTAGGATCGAGACCTACACCATTCCATCGTTGGGTTGACGTTACTGGCTTGTGTACACTTCTTATTGCATCAGCGGCGACATCAGGTATATGTTTCAATGTTGTTATTTTACTTCTTTGATAAATATTCTGATTGCGTTGTCCACATCGTTGTCTATTTTTATATGTAATGTTGGGTCGGTAATGTTATAGGTTTACATCGTATTGTTGTTGTATGTGAATAGTAATGTGGGTTTGAAGTACATTAAAGTTTTGGTGGTATGGTCATTGTTCTATTGTGAGTTCTGTATGTGTAGATATCATTTGGCAAGTTGGTGTAATTTTGTGTTGCCGAACAATGATTGTGTTGTGTAACGTTGTAGTTTTTGTTAGCCGCATTTTGTCATTGTGATGTTTGTATTAACATGTGTTTTGTACACGTGAAGTGACCTCTGTTTGTTGATATTGTTATGGTTATTGGGGATATAATAGTGTTAGTTTGTGGTTTGAGTCATTTGGATGTTAATTAATGTCAATGTCAATGTTATAATAGGAACGGACACCACAAAAAGGTACAAACACCACACCAGTAACACCACAAATGGGGTAACATCATCTACCTACAAATCATTCCACTTAATCCCCATTCCCAAAAAAAATAAAAAAATAGAAACGTAAAAACCTAAAATACCCACGCATACCCAACATTAGAAAAAAAATCCAAACAAAATCACATACAAGGGCAAACAAGTAAACTTCTAAACCCCCAAATCAAGGAAATACAACATACCCAAAATAAAAAGGACTAATTGGTTTGAAAGGAAACTTCAAGGACTAAATGGAATAACTTTTCTCCAAATGGGATTTATGAATAATTTTTCCTAATATAAATTTACTAATAAGGACAATATATATTAAACCCTAAAATAATTTTTTTTTTTCCTCATGGTACACCCTAATCACTTATACTATTGTTCATATTCAAGTCTTTCATATTTTTTCTCAAGTTTTAATTATTTTCTCTTCATCTTCTTCCTCATTCTAAAACTCCATATTTTTTCTCAAGTTTTAATTATTTTCTCTTCATCTTCTTCCTCATTCTAAAACTCCAATCCATCTCACCAAAAGTGACCATTATCATCACCATCATTGTTAATAAGAACTAAAATTTGTGTGAAACAAATTTTCAAAAATCTTTCATATTTGTGTGCAAACAGTTTTTGAAAATCCAAAAACTATTTCTGTTTTTTCCCTTAAAATTGGGTGCTTGCAGGAAGCTTGCAGGAAGTTATTCCTAAAACAGTTTTTGGGAATAGTACACCAAACAACTTTAATGTATTTTCTCCCAAACAAAAACAAAAAAATCGAATGAACACACAACCAAACGGCATATTGATTTTGGGCATTCTGTTCGCGGATTTAAGAAATAATTAGTGCTTTTAATTTGTGACAGGTTGATTCAGTATTGTTTGATTCGCTGAAGTGGCTTCAATTGATGGCTTTATCTGTGGATAATAATTAAAAGAATTATTTATTTATTTATTATTTGAGTGTACCTTGAAAGGTAATTTGTGGGAAACTGTAAGATGTATTGAAAGTAAATTATAATTTTAAATAATTTAATAGAAAGTGAGTTTGGTATCAAGGGAGACCAATGTAATTTAAAAAAATTATTGAATTTTTTTAAAAAACAACAAAGAGTTTTGCAATTGTTAGAAACTTAAAAAAAAATTTACTCCCAAAAAAATTATATTTACTTTCACTCCTTGCAAAGCCTGATAAATTCTTACAAAAAAAATTTCATTATCTTTCGAATTTCATTATTTACGTGTCAATAAAATTTCATTATCTTTCAAATAGTGAAATTTCAAAATGAAGGCTAAACAATGCAAAATTAAGGGACAATACTAAAAATTAAAAAAAAAAAAAGTTACTTAATTTTATTTTAAGGATTAAAATTCCAAATTGGGGACTACAAAATTCTAAAACTCTATCATTATGTTCAGACATTATCATTTTTCAAGGAAAAAAAAAACAATAAAACAAATTACACTCTCTTTGCAGCAACATCAAAGACAACAGTGACTTTTTGACAAATGAGGGGTGATGGAGAGAATCTAACATCGTTTTTAACGGTGATAAGGTCGAACAAAAATCTAACATCTTTGGACATTTGTTTTGTCTCTCTCATCATCTTTTTTAAGAAATCAAAAACATTTTTTATTTAATTTTTTTCACTTAAACAAGAAATCATAAATTTATCTTCTTTTTTTTTTTGGGGCTTGCCATACCAAATGGAGCCTAGACAAAATATTTTATGAATTAAAATTGTGTAAATTATAGCAAATCCTATTAATTTGACATAATTATAGCAAATTCTTTTATGATTTTAAATTATAACAATTAGTTTATTTTTCATCAGTAGGTAATTAGTTATATAAATAAAATAATATTATTATCTCTTTTATACTAAAAAGTATATTTATATTGTTAATTTTTGTATTTTATACAATTTGCATTAGTTTTTAAATCCTAGTGTAATCTTAATAACCTAAGATCGTCGCCAATAAAATAACTAAAAATGTGTGTTGAAGTGTACACATGGCAAAGTAGGTCTCATTTAGCTTGTAAACATGTGGCTAAATTTAGTGATTGTGTGTGCTCAACAATGGACATGTTAATTACTCATCAACTAAACTATTAATTAGTGTCAACACTAACCAAACTTTTATAAAAAAACTCATGTCGACACTTAGGGATGGTCATTTTCTCCCGCTTCGTTCCATCCCCGCACGGGTTTTTCTCACCCTAATGAGGAAGCAAAACGAGAATGGATTTTGCTTCCCCCACCCCGTTTTACCTGACCCCACCCTGATTAAATTTAATTAATATATTTATATAATAGTTTTTGCATTATGATAAAATTAAAACACTAAAATATTATACTTAATATTAATTTTTACACATTTATTTTTTTATCTAATATCTTATAGTTCTCATTAAGCATAAATTATTATCCGTAATATATCATATTATCTAAAATTTTATTAATATTATCATTCTTCAACTTACAAAATTATTACGTCTCCCGCTCTACTCTCGACATATCTGATTTTGTCCAGCGCTCGATATGATATGGAAGTGAGCGAATTAGTACAAACTTTGTTTTTTTTTTTTTTTTGATCAGATGAAAACAATAAAGAAATACAGCCAAGCAGAACAAAATTAAATCATCCTTAATAAAGCGCCAAGAGCTAGAGGAAGAGTGGAAATCCAATCTAGGGGAAGAACATCCCTAAGAAAAGTCTTGACCACCCAATGCACTACTTTGTTTGTTGCTCTAGGACTCCAAGAAAACCCCAGGTTCAAATGCACATCTAGCTGTTTGATGTCAAAAATGATTGCTCTACAATCCCATGGAGGATCAGTTTTAGATGCACTCAGATGAATAACATGTTGTTCAAAATTGTGAAATTAAATAAATAGATTTATGAAGAAAACAAATTATATACCAAGAACATATGCTGATAATTACAACTAAATTTCAACAGAAATACACAAAAAACAATAACGGATAAAGAGACAAAACCGAAGCCTGCACGGAAGCAGTTTCCTTAAAACATATTTCGCAGCCTCACGGGTCGAGTGCTTGAGGAAACCCGGCGTCTGTCTCCCAGGATACGACGGTCAAAACCAGCTACGGCAGAAGCACTATCTGTCTAGCTTAGCGAACAAAACAATGGCAGCACTCTCTCACAATAGGAACTATCAAGCAAACTGACTTGTAAAATGGAAGCAAAAATTTCTATATTGAAACTTGACAGGAGGGTCTCAATTTATACATGTATAGGGGAGAGAGAAAAAGCCTCCAGCCTTTAAGGCTAGTCATTAAAACACCAAGCATCCATAGCCCCTTTCCACAAAATGAAAAGTATGGATGCCCAAAAGATTCACACCCTTTAGCCAAGAAAAAAGATTTAAATACCCTTTAAAATCCTATTCATGAATCTAACATCATGAAGCAATTTCTTGGCAATTTCTTATTCAAAACCCAATGGTTTTTGGCTCACTTGGACCCAACACAAAAAATGGTTAGGACCCACTTTAATATTTAATTAAAGTCACCACACTTTAAAATTAAAGTCCCCAAAAATCATTTTTTCCAACAATCCCCCACATGAATAAAAATTAACCGAATGACTCAACAAACGGACATCGTTCAACAATAAAGACTCTGAGAAAAAGTACAACGGACTAACCCCGACATCAGAGAAGGTAGCTTTTGGCTTTGAAGCTCTCCCAGTGAAAACCTATCGAGTTTACTGGCAGATCAGTGAATAAGACATCTTGAACTGCTCTGCCGTTTATGTAAACTGAGACAATAGATCTTACACGGGAATTACTCCTACCACCATTCTGTTCTCACTGGTGTGCCCTGCATGGCCCTGGGCACTGGCCTGGTTCAGCGAGTGGTTTCAAAGAATCTTGGCCCGGCCAAGTCTTCTAGAAGCGGCCCCACTTCAAACTCACATACGTGACTCTACTTTAGTATCCTGCTATACTTAGCTCAACAACTTAACACACTAGAGTCATTAAAAGCTCAGCTTAACCTCTACACTTGCAGGTATCACTGATAGAAGACATAGCTGGAGGTTTAACCTCCTCAGTGACATACCACCGTTACACGCAATTAGGTTGTCCCATTGAACCTAGAACTTGGGATCTCCAGTCAACTAGGTTGGGTTTCTATTCTGGTAACTTCCGAAGGCCTTAACCCCATTCCTTTTGACGACGTTTCGACTAACACTCGATTTAACCCTTTGGTTAGCGGATCTACAATGTTGTCCTTAGACTTTACAAAGTCTATAGAGACAACTCCATTCGAGAGTAGTTGTCGTATGGAATTATGTCTACGACAGATATGTCTAGACTTTCCATTATACATAGTGCTCTGTGCCCTATCAATTGCAGATTGACTATCACAATGAATACAAATAGCTGGCACAGGTTTAGACCAACGTGGCAAATCTTCAATGAAAATGGCGAAACCATTTAGCTTTTCCCGCTGCTTTATCAAAAGCAATAAACTCTGATTCCATCGTTGATTTAGATATACACATTTGCTTGGAAGATTTCCAAGACATGGCTGCCCCACCAAGAGTGAACACATATCCACTAGTGGACTTTGAGTCCTTTATATCTGATATCCAATTTGCGTCACTATAGTCTTCAAGCATCGCTAGATATCGAGTATAATGCAGCCTATAATCCCGAGTGTAGCATAAATACCTTAACACCCACACAATGCCCTTCCAATGAGAAGTATCGGGATTACTAGTGTATCTACTAAGCTTGCTAACCGAGTAAGCTATATCCAGCCTAGTACAACTCATCAGATACATTAAACTTCCAATTACCTGAGAATATTCTAACTGAGAGACACATTCTTTATTATTCTTGGTAAAATGTAAACTTAAGTCTACAGGTGTCCATGACACACTCGTATCTAATCCACTAAACTTCTCAATTATCTTATCAACATAATGAGACTGGAAAAGTACAATTCGGCCAGATGTTCTGGTAATCTTAATTCCCAGAATAACATCTGCAATGCCCATATCCTTCATGTCAAACTTAGAATTTAACAACTTCTTGGTAGTTTTAATCATTTCATCATAACTACCTATAATGAGCATATCATCAACATATAGACACAAAATGACATAACTTCTGTTAGTGTCTTTGACATAAACACACATGTCACATTCGTTGAAAACCCCCTTGACAACATTACGTTGTCAAACTTCTCATGCCATTGTTTAGGCGCTTGCTTCAAACCATACAATGATTTGACAAGTTTACAGACTTTCTTGCTTTGCCCTGGAGCTGAAAACGCTTCAGGTTGCTCCATGTAGATTTCTTCATTCAAAACCCCATTTAAGAAAGTTGTCTTTACATCCATCTGGTGTATCTCCAGATTGCGCAAAGCTGCTATCGCAATCACCATGCGAATGGATGTTATCCTAGTTATAGGTGAGTACGTATCAAAGTAATCCAAGTCTTCTCGTTGCTTGTACCCTATGATAACGAGCCTCGCCTTATACTTGTTAATAGACCCATCGGCCTTCATCTTTCTTTTTAAAAATCCATTTGCAGCCTAAAGGCTTACAACCTGGAGGTAAATCTACCAACTCCCAGGTGTGGTTCTGTAAGATGGAGTTAATCTCACTTTTGATCGCTTCTTTCCATGAAGGACTCTCAAGAGAAGTCACAGCTACGTGAAAAGTTTGAGGTTCGTTCTCAACCATAAAAGTCAAGAAGTCTGGATCAAAAGACTTGGACATCCTAGCCCTTTTACTCCTTCTAGGCTGATCACCACCTTGATTCTCAACTTGATTATCAAAATGATTATCATCACTAGCAAGCTCACCAAATTGCTCCAAAATCTCAGAACCCCTTCTTAGGTTCGACAAGGAAAAATGTCTTCAAAGAAACATGCATTCCTTGACTCCATGATGGCATTCCTGTGAATGTCTGAAGTTTCAGACTTATGTACAAGAAACCGATATGCACTACTATCATGTGTATAACTAATGAATATACAATCCACGGATTTCGGGCCTATCCTAACCTGTTAGGGTATAAGAATCGCCACTATTAGAAGACACCCCCACATTCGTAAGAATTTATAAGAAGGCTTAACGCCTTTCCATAACTCATACAGGATCTTGTCCACTTCGCTTCAACACAAGTTTCACACTTGTGTTTCATCAGAATGACCTTGTCAGACTAAAAAACCATGCGAAAACATGTTTACTGAGAAGAGACCTAGAGACAAGATTCTTACGAATGTCCGGAACATACAGGACTTCGTTCAAGGTTAGCTCTTTTCCTGAGGTTAACTTCAGGACCACCTTTCCCTCAACAAATGAGGTAGTAGAGTTTCCCATAAACAATTTCTTACCATTTGTAACCTGTTCGAAAGTTGTACACAGCTCATTCTCGGAGCAGATGTGGCGTGTAGCCCTAGTAAAACTAAAAGCCTCATTACCACAGTTGTAGCACTTTCCAAAGAACCGATAACCAGGTTCTCGCGGCTTGTATGCCAGCTTCTTTACAACACCACCCTTGGCCCCAACTTAGAGCCCTTATTCAAGAGGGGGGAGGCTTCTTCCTCATCCCAGAAAATTTGCCATGCTTAATGACATTGGCCTTCACTGAGGAGGTACTCCCTCATTTCTTTCTATTATCCTCCTCATTACGGAGTCGGATAATCAGGTCTTCTTTGTAGAATTTATACAAAGTTTTAAACAAATCCTTGTGTCACAATGATTATGAAACTCTCAAAATCATATCACAATAAATACATTCCCAGAATGTCATCAACCGAATTAGGCACCCAAATATATTAGGTCCGACCTATCACTCTGAAGCCAATAGTCTTACTATTAGGAAACACAAATCTAGTGTTCAATAGTCTACTATTCGGAACTTCATAACATGGCCAGTAGTCTTATCACTAGGAATCACTAATTTCTCAGCATGTGGTCAGTAGACTTTCTACTACTAGGAATCACAATGTCTAAACTTGTGATCAATAGTCACTTTATTAGTAGGAATCACAACGTCCTGACATAGGATCAATAGACTCTTTCATTACTAGGAATCATCATGTCTTGACATATGACCAGTAGCCTCTCCACTACTAGGAACCATGATGTCTTGACATGTGATCAATAATCTGTTCACTACTAGGAACCACAATCTCATAAATGTGTAGCCAGTGGTCTGACACCTCCTAGGAACCACCAGTTTTCTATCTCTGTGATTAGTGATCTTGTACTCACTAAGAGCCACCAATTTAAGAATATATTTGGAATTTAAAAATCCAAAAAATATTCACCCACTATAACAGGTTGTCTCAACTTTGCTTTCAAGCAAAGTCACGTAGCAATCATAAATACTATAAATAACACAAGGATACCATACTAATTGCCTCTGATCAATTCAGAGATATTTTAATGCAATCTTATGATTTCCTTAATCATACTTGATCTCTCAAGATCTTCCTTTAAGAATCTTGCGAGGCTAAGGTTGTCAGGTGGAACAACATTTATGTTTGTCACCTTTTGAAGCCATTTCTGAAACATCACAACAGAATTTTACTTCTGTGATTCCAGAAATTAAACTTAACCCTTAGAAAATCCCTCAGATAGAAATTTAATTCAAAACTAGTCTCACCATTTAACCTAGAATTGAACATGGTTAGGAATGTTCCCAGGAAGACTGGTGGGGTCACATCGGTTCTACTTAAAACCCAGTTAAACTTTTGACAAAACATTCAAGAGCATGTTGACTCCTAGTCCATAGGAAACAATTTAAAAATTAAGATTTTCAGGGGATAAACCAGGTCATAACAAATCGATTCCCAAGCAAATAAAATTTGCTATCAGAATTACACCACTCATAAAAGTTAACTGGTACTCCCGGAACTAAACCCATTATTTCTGAATAAAATCAAAAATATTTTAGCTAATGCTAAAATTTGGTTTCCTTTCTCAAAACCAAAACACTTTGGACATAATTAGATTATAACCAAAGATTTTCTCCAAACACGATTTTCCAACACTTCGGGAATAAAATGATTAAACCCAAAGACTTCCTCAAACTCCAAATGTTTGAAACCAAATCTGTCTTAGTTGTCATTTCTGAACAAATAAGAATTACTCTTTAGCCAAAGCTAAAACTTTGGTTTCTATCACAGAAAACCAAACCAAGTTCCAAACTTACAAGCAATTTAAAAATTTCTATAACAATTACACGCATATAAAATGCTTCTAACAAAACAAGCAAATAAAATTTGCTACTACAAATTGGTAAACAAACCAACTACATCTTAAGCAAACATGTTTCAAACATTTAAACAAAATAGTCAATCCATAAGGATTCTATTTAGTCTAAAAACCTTTCCACGCTTAGCTATTCCTATTCAACACAAAAGTTAGTAGTTCAAACATTTTTGTTTTTTTTTTTACATCCCAAATACTATTAATTTGGTTTTATATTTGTTTTTCCATTTCCTTTCGCATAAGTATTCCTGTAAAGAAAGTTAGCAGAAAAAATCATAACAAAATACAAACAAATAATCTAAACAAAAAAATAAATATAATAAATAATTGAAACCATCTAGCCAACTATTTATAAAATTAACTAATGAATTAAAATGTTAATTTAATTAAAACTTTAAAATAAAGTTCAATACTCATGAGTTATGAATGAAATTAATTCATAATAAACGTTTAAACTAACAGCTCCAAATACATAAGTTAATTCAAAGTTAATGCACCCAATTAAATAATTCAGATTAATGCACCCAATTAGATAATTTAGATTAATGCACCCAATTAAATAATTCACATTAATGCACCCAATTAGATAATTTAGATTAATGCACCCAATTAAATTCAAATTAATCATGTACACAATTCATAAAAACTCTATAACTCCAAATACATTAAACTAAAATTAATAAGCAAGAGTTACAAACCAATAACCATTTAGCAATTAACATATGCAAATAATTCTAAAAACATTAAATTATGCAATCTAGTCTAGAAAATAATAAGCATGTAACAAATTAAAAACTAGAATAGAATTAGCATGTCAAAATTGCAACATCCATACATTATATTTTATAACCTTAAAATTCATGCAAATCATGGTAGGGGAATGATGAACCATACGCATAAAATAAGATCATACTAATACAATTAAGTATGCAAATTATGATAGAGAAAAGAGACGGTTTAATTTCTAATTTCTAATTTTTCAAATTTGAATAAAAAGTCTAAATATTGGGTCATATGCTTCCTTCGCACCAGAATACTTGAGAATCAAAGGTTATGTACAAAACGGAACTATATAGTTCCCAACATCTAGTGACCAAACTAGTTTGACACAGAAACTAGGCAAGATATTCAAATTTATTTTTGAAACATACAACTCATATGCTATACAACAATCTATACTGTTTGCTGACTAATTTATAAGAACTGAATGTCAAAAGAAAGATGAGATGCGCATCATTAACAGCTCCCTGGTATGCCAAGTACATCACTACAAGTTATAATCACATTTATGTAAGGCATATGAAAACATAAATAATTAAGAGCCGTGATTGACAAAAATGTAGTAACATTTAGCATTCCTATAAGTCTGATAAAAAGTCAATCTAGCCTAGCCTTATCAGCCTATATATCAATCGCAAACCCTTAAAAAAGCATACAGGAATGGAATGGGTGACATAAATGCAATTTAGATGGCATATGTGCAATTTAGATGGTGTAGACCGCCCGAACTCTCTCCGAGCGCCCCCCTTTTCGGAGAGGGCGCGAATTGGGTTCTAGCTACTACAGTTCGGACTTCTGTCACGGTTCTGAATTTAATCTCACAAAGTGCAATATAAGACTGATAAACCACTAAAGAGTCCAAATCTGGCAAATCGTTTTGGAAAATCGATTTTAATCAAAAAGCGCCAAACATGAACTGCTTTGCCAGATTTCAGAGTCGCCACCTAAATATTTTGTTTTTGAAAAATTTAGGAAACTCTGACTCGTGCCTAAGGCCACATGTCCATCATCACCAAAGTTGCCCTAGCTCGGGAACTTGGGTACGAGAGGGGAAGGTCATGCAATGAGCACCCTCGCTCGCCCGATCAAAGATCGGCCTTTACTAACATGATATGTTGTTTTTGAAAACACATGCGTTCTTATTCCGATTATTAATCTAGAATTACTATGTGATGCGCATAGCATACAAGTATAGACTAAATCACTCAAGTTGGAACAAAACATCTCATGTTTGTTTGTTTGAAAAATGGTTTGAAGTTCCTACTCGCAAGTAGGCTAAGACGTGGATTTGCCACCCTCAAGTGGGCTTAGAAAAACATGATTTTGCCACTCTCAAGTGGGTTTAAAACTCACATTTCGATGAATTGTTCCAATTCAAGCAATCTAACCTTCACCCACATGCATTCATGCAGTTGTAGCAACTAAGCAAATAGCCTCATGGCAAGCATGCTATCATGGCAGTCACTTACATACATGCAAGGATGCTAAAGCGTAAACACTCATAGTGTACTCCGAGCCAAAACAGAAGCTAGTTTGTAATTAATGCATGATTCTAGCTATGTCAATAATGCATAATGCAACACATGCAAAAATGCGACTAAAATAGGCTTGACTATCTAGAATGGCATATGAACGTAACTTGATAACATGTATTCAAATTGGTAGTGAAATACAATGCATCTTGTATGATGCGCCGAGCCCGGTGCATGCAAGACGAATAAATGAATGCAAACATGCTAGCATAAGGATGCTAATTGAAATATTCCCTAAAACTAACCACTGAAAGCGAATAAGTAAGAAGGAGAAAGAAATGAGGGTTGGAAGACATGCATCACACACACGCACACTTATTACAATAGTTGTGCCCTCTTGACGGAGGGTCCGAATAATAAGCTACCTAGCTAATCTAAGCTAATTAAACTAATTATTACAAAACGAAGCTAATTAACTAACAAGTTAACTAATTAGTTATTACAACACAAATTGAATAGCTAAGCGTATTAACTACTTAAGTACAAAATCAAAGCATTAGCTAGCTAAGCAAAGCAGCTAAGTAAAGCAGTAAAGATAGGCCCCCGGGGTGAGAAGTGCATGCATGCTCGGTCGCCTCGTTCGGAAATCCATCACTATGCCCCAACTTGCCTCTGTTTGCAATTGTTCTCAGGACACTGCACAAAGCTCCAGATAGCTTCTACTCCATCATGGAGACCTCTAGGAAAGCTGCCGACTGCTTGTTGGTATTGTAGACCACCTGTAGACCACTTACATTTGCTACAGACTAGAAAAAGTGGTTGGCCAGCCACTTTTACTGGTTTGCCGACCAGAAAATGCTGCCCTACTCCAGTTTGCTGCAACAGAGAATAAGAAGGGGCACGACAGTGTATTTGCAAGATATGTGTGCACAATCACCCTCCCTATCATTTCTTAAGCTCAAGGGAGTGCGGTTCTCGACTCTTGGGCCACCAACCGAGCATCGCAATGCACGATGGCCGAGAAGCCAAGTTTGCACAATTCAATGTCAATGAATGCATAAACAACACATAAGAGCCTTAACCTCTATCATGTATGGTCAAGAGGGTCGGCGACCGAGAAATGAGGCACGTTTCATCACTTCAAGTATGAAATGTCCCTTGTTTCTCGTGTTTGGATTAACACCCTATCCAAACACAATGCAATGCAACATGATCAACTTATCAAAGCTAATGGCATGCAAACTCAATGCAATGCATGCAAACATAATGCAATGCAACAAGCATGCAAACACAACATTCAAACAACATGCTCAATGGACTTAAACTGAGTATGGACAGACCTCAATCATGCCCAAAACAGTGGCCAAAATGCAATGAATTGATGGCATGAAATGCAAGATAATGCATGCTCATGCATTGGCCCATAAACTAGGCATAATAGTACAACTCTCAAACATGATTAAGAAGTGACAAACATGGAAGTGTGACAACACTACATGCACTGAAATATCATGTGAAAAGATGTCATGGCAAGCAAACCTCTCAAGTGTGGCATGCTATGGTGCTCAAAACTCAAGGCTAGCAATGCCAGTTGCACTACAACTATGCAATACATGAACCATATGGCCAAGACAACCCAAAACAGTCCTAGAGCATGCCAAAATAATGCTAAAACATGTATGGAGTAGGGCTAACACATGCTAGCATGAAGGGCATGAAGCATGGAGTATGCAAGGCCAATAAGGAGGGTTACACTACACCTACCAAAACCAAGCATGAGATGGCTTCACCAACAAAAATCAGAGTTGTCTTATGGCAAAACAAGACAAAAAACACACTGATATGGCAACCCAAAAGCTTAGGCATGATGGCATACACAATGGCTCATGTTTAAAGCATAAGGCACAAACCCTCCAAAGCATTGAATGAGTGAAAGATGCGAGGGCATGGCCACTCTACATGCACTGAAATCACATATCAAATGATGCTAAATCATGCATGCTAGTGGCTTGGAAACTCAAAGCTAGTGAGCAAAAAATGCACTATGGCTATACAAAGCGAGGCATGCATGACCAAAACAACTTAAAACAGAGCTTAAGCATGGCAAAACATGAGTATAAGCTTGTTGGAGTAGAGCCAAAAACATACTAAAATGATGGTCCAAAGCATGATGCATGTTAGGCTAGTGAGTGGAATTGCACTACAAGTGCAAGGAGCATGCAAGAGGTGATCAAGCCAAGCCTAGATAGAGCTATATCAGGTCCTAAAAGTCACAAAAAAGTGCTTGAACTAAGCTTAAAAGAAGGAGAAATACATGCTTATTTGGTAGGCCATCAATGCATGCAAACAAGACAAGAGGAGGGGGGACCACCCCCTCTCATTTTGGGCCTCAAAACTACCTTTCCACCACTAAAATTCCTCTGGAATTCAGTGATTTTAAGGCCAAAAGGAAGTGGTCCTAATAGCTTCAAAGGATGGTACAAAAAAAAGCCAAACAAGGCACATGAGGGGGTAGACCACCCCCAACACTAAAGAGGTCTCAAACAAACATGTTAAGCACTTGAAATCAGAGCTTTTTCCAGTTTAAAGTTAGGCCTAAATTAGCATGCAAATAGGGCCAAAATCTTAATAAAAAACAAAGGTTTAAGGGGTTAGAAACTCACCCTTATAGAACAACTTCAAGGAAGTAACTCTAGCAACCTTTTTGGATCAAAAGTAGTCCAAAAACTCCAAAACTAGCTTCAAGGTGCCTCAACTCCAAGAGTATGGTGTTTGAGTAGGTGTTTGTGTGCAAAAATGTGAAGAAACTACACTTTCAAGCACAAATATGAGACAAAGGGAGAAATATAGAGACAGAAGTGTATGTATATTTCTCTAAGCAATTTTCCAAACCTGGAGAAGGGAGAGAGGGCCTCACTTTTATAGAAAAACAAGCATCAAGCTTGTTGAGCAAGCTAAGAGCTTAAAGCCATCCCTTCATACGCGTGTATGGAGGATGCCTGCTGTGCCCAACAGTTGGCAAGAAAATATCTGCAGAAAGATGCAGGAAAGTTACCGACCAGTTGAAGTGGTCGGCCAGCTACTTGCCCTGGTTGGCCGACCAGTGAAAGTGGTCTGCAAGGAGACCAACTGGTCCACAAGGGGGAGAGGTGGTCTGCACACAAAATGGAAGGTGGTGGCATGGCTGCTGACTACTTTTGGTGGTCTAAAGGCCACCAAGACCAGTTGGTCGACGAGAAAACTGGCTGGTAGGCAGGAAAAATGGTTTTCAGGGAGAGAAACTGGTCTACAACCCCTATTCCACCCTCCAAGCGAGGAAAACAAGGTTTGTGCAAAAAACAAACCAAAAAGGATGCAAGACAAGAGTCCGCGGGTCAAGGCACGCCGTCGAAAACCCTGAAAACTAGTCTACGGCACCAAAAGAGGTCTACGGGAGGGACAAGTGGTCTATGGCCACAAAAGTGGTCTACAAGACCTCTGTGTCCCTCTAGGCAGAGGCAACAAGGCATGGTTCAAAAACCAAGCCAAAAGGAGAACGCTAAGCGGTCCCGAGACAAGGCACGCGACCGAAGACTTCGGAAATCGGAAACTAGCCTACAAGAGAGAAAAGTGGTCTACAACCACAAAAAGTGGTCTACAGACCCCTCTCTCCCTCCAGGAAAGGTCAACATGGCATGGTCCACGAACCAAGACAAAACAGAAAGAGTTCAGAGGCCCGGAGGCAAAACACTCAGCCAAAAACTCTGGAAACTCGAAATGAGCACAGACATGCGCGATCATCTAGCGCTAAATCGATGACGTCTAAGTCTTAAGGTCGGTCAAAAATGGGGTGTCTACAGTTGTCCCTCTTTGACAGAACTCAAAAGTCAAGAAGTGACAGGAGTGAATGTCAAAGCCCAGAGACGACCCATTTTTGACAAGGCCGAAGATTTAGACAAATAGGCAAGATAACAAAGAGATGCGCCCGCAGGCATGGCAAGATGCAAATGACATGCCCAATGCCGAACATAACTTATGATCATGCAAAGAAAGCTGTGATGAAGCAATTATGCGAAATAAATGCAACATTTTAAGCGAATGCTATGCAAGTAAGTAAACACGAACCAAACTACATCTCACGCAGAACGGATGTAAGAAAATTATACAATTCTCACTACGTCTTATACGGAGAAGGCTAAAAGCGACTACCGAGAACACTCGAAGTCTTAAACGAAACACCTCTCGGCATATCAAACGCAAAAGGAGAAAGCATCCATACGCGTGCCAAACGCGAAAGGGGAAAGGTACGTCCAAACGCGTGTCAAATGCGAGTGGAAAAGGGTAATAGTCAAACTGAACCGGAACATCTCTGAATGAACCATACATACAATATCGTCCGCCTTTTCCAACTTCAAATGAACCGTACACACAATATCGTGCCTGTACAAAAGAGAGATTTTGACAAGCATAATATAACAGGAACACATGATCAACGTTATATTAACATACAATTTCAATACAAGATAAATACTTGCACATATGATGCCAATGGAAAGGTGCATAGCAATGCAAGTGAAAAGTGCATAGCAATGCAAGTGAAAAGTGCATAACAATGCAAGTTGAGAGTGCAAAACAATGCAACCGAAGCACGCATAACAATGCAAGCAAAATGTGCGTGACAACGCAAGTGGAGAGGGTTCATAACAATGTAACCGAAGCGCACATAACAATGCAAGCAAACCATGCGTGACAACGCAAGTAAAGTGTGGTGTATAACAATGAGAGAGATGTGTGCATAACAATGTGAGAATAAGGAAATAAAAGCCTTAACGAGACCAATTCAACTGTAACCTCCGATTTACCTCTCGGAGGAGTCACAACATACTTAAAATGGATACACCTTGCTCTTGATGAGTGACGATGAGCCATGCATCGAAGACTTAAATTAAAGTTCCCGCGGGGATAGTTTTGAGCCAAAAAGTGTACTTTTCTTGCACTTTCTCGTGAGCCAAGGACTCCAGT
The DNA here is from genome assembly GCF_004153795.1 of Camellia sinensis. NCBI lineage: Eukaryota > Viridiplantae > Streptophyta > Magnoliopsida > Ericales > Theaceae > Camellia > Camellia sinensis. Next base: position 184,240 of record NW_021028183.1, read on the forward strand.
CATCACAAAAACATAGAGGGAGGACAATGGGACCCTGAAGACCACCCAGGAAGGCTACCGACCACCTAGACCAGCTGTTGACCATCTGCAGACCACTTAAGTGGTCGGTCGGCTAGAAAAAATGGTCGGCTGACCAGTTTACCAAAATTGGAGCAGTTTGGTCTTTTAAAGGTCGGCCCTTTAAGTATACAACTCCAAATCACTTTTGCTTACAAACACAAGGCCGAAATACACTTCTTTTTGCTCCTAGGCACTTTTTTCTCTCAGATCCACACTTTATACGCGTATTCCAACGCCCCCGCGAAGTTGATTCGTGAAAAACTTTCGATTCTCTTCGATTTGAATCGATCAGAATTTGTTTTCAGAGCTTCTTTCTCCATTTTCACCACTTGAGGTATGTTTCTCTCGAGGTTTATCATCTTTTCTCGGGCTTTGCCTTTCTTTGACTTTTTCTCTTCTCAAGAGTTGACTTTTGTTGACTTTTTACAATTTTAGCTCATTTCGCTCATTTTTGCTCATTTTGTACCTTTTTTTAGATGGTTGACGATATCCCACATGATGGGGGTTCTCCACGAGTAGAGGACGAGCTTGACATCATGCCATTGCCACGCAAAATGCGGCCTTTCAACCCAGAGAGGTACCACCCTCAAGAGCACATCTTATCCCTGAGCACCTTTCATCATTTCATAGATTTTGCATGACGGGCACCCACAGACTTGCTGCTAGAGGAGCCGGAGTCCCACTTGTCTCATCACGCGCGCGAGGTACGTACTTTACTTTTACATTTTCTGCGATGTATTTTGTATTTCTTGCACATTTCATGCTTTCGCTCTGTATTATATCTGCTTGTTCTGAACACATTTACATACACAGTACTTCTGCTCGTTCTAAACATAACTCACAGCACAACATCCGGTTCATTTGGCACACAGCTCATACATAGCATTCTATTCATTTGGCACGTAGCTCACAACACAATACTCTGTTCATTTGGCACGTAGCTCATAACACAGCATTCTACTCATTTGGCACACAGCTCATAACACAACACTCTGTTCATTTGGCACGCAGCTAACAACACAGTGTTCTGTTCATTTGGCACACAGTTCACAACACAGTCTTCTGTTCATTTGGCACATAGCTTATAACACAACACTCTGTTCATTTGGCACACAGCTCATAACACAGTATTTTGTTCATTCGGCACACAGCTCATAACACAACACTCTATTCATTTGGCACATAACTCATAGCACAATATTCTGTTTATTTGGGCACGCAGCTCACAACACAACACTCTGTTCATTTGGCATACAGCTTATAACACAGTATTCTGTTCATTTGGGCATGTAGCTCACAACACAACACTCTGTTCATTTGGCACGCAGCTCATAACACAGTATTCTGTTCATTTGGCACACAGCTTATAACACAACACTCTGTTCATTTGGTACACAGCTCATAACACAGTATTCTGTTCATTTGGCATGCAACTCATAACACAATACTCTATTCATTTGGCACACAACTCATAACACAACACTCTGTTCATTTGGATAATACAGTGTTCTGTTAATTTGGGTACACAGCTCACAACAAAACACTCTGTTCATTTGACACACAGCTCATAACACAGTATTCTGTTCATTTGGCACACAGCTCATAACACAACAGTCTGTTCATTTGGGTACACAGCTCACAACACAACACTTTGTTCATTCTGTAACTGAATACATCTGTTCATTCTACACATAGGTAGATTCCCGTTTTACACGGGGATATGGATCGATCATCACGAGAGAGTGGTATATGGAGCTCCCAGATACTGTTCGACAGATTGTAGATGAGGTGGGGTTCGGTTCATTTTTTTGTGGGGTTATTACGTCTTCAGGCGAGCAGGACCCGTATGGTGCACTTGTAGAGAGATAGTGGGACACTACCAACTTCTTCCATTTCTTTACTACCGGGGACATGACGATGAACCCGTACGACTTTTCGATGCTGACGGGCCTCGACGTGGGAGGTCGATCGATCCCATACGATTTTGATATGGGCGAGTGGGAGGCAGCTTGGACTTATCTACTCGGCGCCCATTCGCTGACCTACAGATCATCATGCATGGTCAGGTACACCTGGTTTACGGAGCAGTACAGGGGGACTACGCTCGAGATTGTTAAGGCCATAGAGCAGTATGCCCGGGGATTTCTGATGTTCTTTCTCGGGACCACGCTATTCTCTGACAGAGGGAACACGGCCAGGCTATATCTTCTCAGTGCTTTGGTAGACCTATCACAGGTCCGGCACTTTGATTGGGGCGGCGCTGGCCTTGTTACCCTTTACTGCTACATGAGCGTGACCTCCCGTGGGTGCAAGGGCATAGTAGGTGGCTACTAGAGAGCCTGGGAGGTACATTCTGCCCTCTTGATTTACATTTCTGCTTTTTATTACCTATACATTGCACACAGCACACATTGCACACATTACATTCTGTATTCTCATTACCACTGTCTTGCCTTTCACAGCTATGGGTTTGCGCCTACTTCCCGACGCTCGCCGCTGATCCGGAGGTCGAGGCACCGCTTGAGATACCATACTCCCGTAGATTTGAGGGTCGATGCCGGCCCAGACCCCGGGAGACATTGCCATATCTCCGGCAGTATTTTGACA
>NW_021028184.1:36011-105809 GCF_004153795.1 Camellia sinensis
TGCATTGTTACTCACAGAGCACTGGGCTAATAGCGGCTAATGAGCGTCCTCGAATGCCAACCCTACACAGTTACAGAATGAACACACACTAAGTTACACACTTGGGAATCAATGACTTAGTCCCTATCTTGACTCGGTGTGGTTCTACATCAATATCCTTATTAAGATGCCTTAGACATGGCCTAGGAATCCTAGGATGGAAAGAGGATGCAAAGATGCACTTTAAAATACTTTTTAAAATTTTCAGAAAACAAGGGTCTCTCTCGAGCATAGCTTTCTACGCTCAAGCGGTCATGTAGATAAAGGATCTCCACTCGAGCGTGACCTCCTTCGCTCGAGCGGACTACAAACTCATGTAAAAGTACTAGATGCATGCAATTCACGCTCGACGGGCGCTCGACCTCTGCTCGAGCGTGAGACACAAGTCCTCGCTCAAGTAGAATGTAAACATATAAAAAGTACTGGATACACGCATTTCACGCTCGAGCGGGATGCATGTACTCAGATTGTACACTCGAGCGTGAAGTCTTACGCTCGAGCGTGGGTCCAAAATCTGGAATTTCCAGATTGAACCTCCAAGCTCAAATTCAACATTTAAAGCATCAAATTCGATTCCTTTGGGCCAATTTTCTGGAAAACACTTTAAAACTCATAATATGACATGTTTCAAAGATCAATTTGCAAAATCAAAGCCCAAAGGTAGTTCAATTAAACACAAATCCAAACAAAACTTCATGAACATAATGTATATGTAACATGCAAGTGTTCAATTGAAATCAAAGCTTCAAATACTTGATCAAATGAGTCGATTCACTCAAAAACATGATGAACTCATGGACCATAGCTAGAATATAGACATGCATGTAAGAATTTCCATGAAAACAACCTCAAAACTCACCAATATGTACATGTATGCATGATTCAAGCTTCAATTCAACAATTTAAAACCAATTCTAGACTTAGATCAATAATGGCTCATGGACCATGCAAGATACAACTAGAATTCAAGTTCAAGAAGATGATTCTCCTACCTTAGGTCCTCAATTTCAAGTCTAGAAGCTCATATTTGCAATGAATTCCTCAAATCTTCTAAGTCTGCAAGCCAAGTTCTTGATGAGCTAAGCTTTCTCCTACTTTCTCACTCTCTCTGCCACGGCTATGGCCAAGAAGATGGAGAATGATGCAACAAAATGATACAAATTCATGTCTCAAGAGGTCTAATGAAGTGGCCCACTAATGTGGCAAAAAGGTAAATAATGCAACTAATGTAATTCAATAATATTAATCATTCCTAATCAACTTTCAATTAAATTTACCATAAAATCACATAAATCCTAATCAGCACATAACACTAATCAATTTCTGATTCGGCCGCCGATAAGGCCTTCAATTTGCAGTTCGAAATTAAAACATGAACAGATTAATTAAGTAATCAAACAGATAGAAATGCGTTTAAACTAATACACTCAATTAATCAGTTCAGAATTTCAGTCCGATCAATTACTTAACATGCTCAATCACAGTTTAGCAGTAATCAGAGGTGAGGGTTGTCACAGTACCAGATGGCCGCAATACCCGATAGAGTCCGATCGAAGAGTGAAAGTTTCTGGAGTCTCGTTAAGCCCATCGGGCGCAGAATATCAGAGAATAGCCTCAGATGAACCATAGGATTGCCTAAACCATCAAAACAATTTATGTGAGGCATTTTGAATTTGTCCGGCAATGTCACTGCTGAATCGGTGTAACCATCCTCTATATCCGGAATGGAGTTAACACCTTGAGCTCTCTTGGACAGCTTTTCCAGCTTGCTCACCTACAGAGCGGTTGGATCAACCTCAAATTCGAACGGTGTGTCCACTGGATTAGCTGATGCTTTAGACATCTGAGGTGGGATTGGCGGTGGAACTGGCCTTGTATGAACGTCCATATTTTCGTGGACGTTTACTGTATCCCCGGGTGTTGGAACCCTAGGTGGGAGTGGGAGTGGGGGTGGATGCGAAGCAGATACTCCGGCCTGTTGTGGTTGCTGTTGTTGCTGGAGTCTAGCAATTAGTTCTGCCTGTTAAACTACAACCTCTGCTTGACGTGCGATAGCCTCTACCTAGCGAGTAGCATCCTGTTGTATGGTCTGCATGGTCTGCATGGTCTCTTGGAGTTGACGCATCATCTCTTCCATACTGACTGTAAAGTGTTGATCTGAATGAACAGGTATGTATTTCCTCTTTGAGGTGGAAGCAGATATCTCAGCCCAACTGCGCACAGGTGAGGTACATAATGACCGTTGATCTGGTAACTGTTGTACTGATACTCCCTGCCTAACTACCCTCCGTCTTGTAACCGGGGCTAATGAAAAGAATACTTCTTGTCCGTCAATTAGATCCTCAGATCGAGAAAGTCTTCTTTCTCTAGTCCAAAGTGCTCGAGGGGTATCTGCCTTTTTGGAAGCAATAATGCAATACTACCTTGCAAAAAGATAAATAAAGCAAAAAAAAGAAACAACAATCAGAAAACGGACAGCATTTCGGCTTAGATGATGACAACACACAGTTGATAAATTGTAAGCTGGAAAAACTGCACTCAACACTGATCTCTGCCCCCAAATCACTGCCTCAAATCTGATACCCCCAAATACTGATGTCCTCAGACTGATACCCAGACTTGCAAACTGATACATGCATTCCTGTAGAGACACACTCTAAAAGCACATAGCAAGCAAGTGAGAGCCAAAACACCCCTATGGTGGGGTAGGGTTTCCCTGACCTATTTTGTTAGGAGCTAGGATTTCACTACGCACGCATGCGGTTTCAAACAACCTACATTCGGGTAAACAACCTGTCCTAGTTTGGAACAGTCTCTAAAGCTGCCGATATACACTAGGTCAAATGGTCAAAAAGGGTGCCTCAGGAGAATCGAGGTTTGTGTTCCCATCGTGGCAAAGCCCGTAATTGGTCAGCCTTATGGCACGCTTTTCTAAGCAAGCCTTCGGCAAACCGTTCAGGAATAGTAGATGGAAAATACGGTGTCTTAGGCGCGCCAATGCAAATGTAATGCGAAGAAACACATAAGTGTAGATAAAACAACATATCATGATGTTCAAGTCAAGTTCTTTAAATCCCCAGCAGAGTTGCCATAAATTGTAGACAGCTCAAAATCTCTTCGCGCGGCCCCCCCTTTCGGAGAGGGTGCGAATTGGTCGTCCTGCTACTACAGTTTAGACTCCTGTCACGGTTCTGAATCTAATCTCACAAAGTATAATGTAAGACTGATAAATCACCAAAGAGTCCAAATCTGGCAATTGGTTTTGAAAAATCAATTTTGAATCAAAAAGCGCCAAACATGGACTGCTTTGCCAGATTATAGAGTCCCCACCTAAATATTTTGTTTTTGGGAAATTTAGGAAATCCTGATCCGTGCCTAAGGCCATGTGTCCGTCATCACCAAAGTTGCCTCAGCTCGGGAACTTGGATACGAGAGGGGAAGGTCCTGAAATGAGCACCCCGCTTGCCCGATCAAAGGATCGGCCTCTACTAAACATGATATGTTGTTTTTGAAAACACATGTGTTCTTGCTTGATTATTAGCTAACGTACTATGTGATGCGCACAACACACAAGTATAGACTAAATCTCTCAATTTGGAACAAAACATCTCATGTTTGTTTTTCGAAAATGATTTGAAGATGCTACTCGCAAGTAGGCTAAAACGCGAATTTGCCACCAAACAAGGTGGGCTTGAAACAACATGATTTACCACCCTCAAGTGGGCTTAAAACTCAGATTTTGATGAATTGTTCCAATTCAAGTAATGAAGCCTTTATCCACTGCCATTCATGCAGTTAATCACTTAAGCAAATAGCCTTATGGTAAGCATGCTAAACATGGCAATCACTTACACTCATGCAAGGATGCTAAAGCATAAACATTTACAGTGTACTCCAAGCCAAAACAAAAAACTAGTTAGAAATCATGTATGATCCTAACTATACAAGATGCCTAATGCAACACATGCAAAATGTAGCTAAATAAGCTCGACTATCTAAAATGGCTTATGAATGCAACACTTGATAACATGCTGTGAAATACGTATTCAAGTAAGTGTATTGAAATATAACGCAGTTTGGATGGTGCGCCGAGCCCGGTGCATGCAATACAATTGAATAATGCAAACATGCAAGCATAAGGTATGCTAAACAAAATGTGCCCTAAACTAACCATCAAAAGCTGATAAGTAAAAAGGAGAAAGAAATGGGGCTGGAAGACATGCACACACACGCACCTTTATTACAACATTGTGCCCTCTCGATGGAGGGTCCGAATAAGCTAAGCTAATCAATTAATCTAATAATCTAATTAGTCTAATTATTACACAACCAAATCGAATAACTAGCAAACCAATTACTAATTATTACAATACCTTAATCAATTAACAAATTAACTAATCATGGTATCTTACTAAACATTTAAGATATGTAAACTAAGCTAACTCAGCTTCTGCCTTGAACAATAAAGGATGCATGCTCTCGGTTGCCGCCTCGAATCGCCTTTCGGTTTTCTCTTGAGAGGCTCTGTTTGCAGGGTGTCTTTAGGAACTTTCTACTCCACCTTACCAAACTGACTTTGAGGAATCCACCAGTGGCCTGCCGGCCATGAGAAGCTTTCGTCGGCCACCTGCCGGCCAAGGGTGTGTACTGCCGGCCAAGGATGAAGTAGTGCCTGCCATCTGTGAAACACTGCCTGCCACTGGTGTGCTGTGACACCAAACTGCATCAGAGCACCAAACAGAGAAAATGGAGGGTCTCCCAAGGACATGTGTGTACTATGCCACTCCATATCATCTCAAAACATCAAGGGAGAGGCATCATTGGATCCAAGACCATCAATCAAGCATACAATGCTTGATGGCCAAAGATCCAATTTGTACAAATTCAATGAATGCAATTTAAACAAGACTCTAAATCCACTACCTCATCATGGATGATCAAAGGCAATGGAGACAAAGGAGATTGGCTCACTTTCATCACTTTGAGTATGAAATGGGTCAATCCACCTTGTGTTCAACATAACGTCCGGTTGAACACGATACAATGCAAACAACATGCTCATCTTGGCATGAAATGCAAGACTCTAACATGCAAACAACGCATGCACAACATGTTAAGAGACTTAAGCATTAAAACTAGTGAATGATACAACACTAGGACTATGCAATATAATGTTCAATGGACTAAACCAACCCCAAACAGACCTCATGCATGCCAAAAGAGTGGCCAAAATGATATGAAATGATAGCATGAAAGGCAAGAGAAAGATGCTCATGCATTGGCTCACAAACAAGGCATAATGCTCAACTCTCAAAAGCATTGAAAAGTGATAAACATGAGAGTATAACAAGGCCATATGCTCTGAAATTGTGCATTAAATGATGCCATATCACATAAACATCACAAATAAGGCATCCTAGAAGACCTAAAGCACAAGGCTAGTAAAGAGCACTACATAAGAAGTATGCAATACATAGCCCAAACAACCAAACCAGCTCTAGACAGAGCTTAACCATGCCAAAACAAAGGCTAAAACATGCTGAAATGATAGCCCAAAAGCTTAGACAAGCATGCATACGTATTGGCTCACAAACAAGGCATAAGGCACATCTCTCAAAAGCATTGAAAGAGTGGAACATGTGAGAGTGTGACCATGCTATATACACTAAAATCATGTGAAAAATGAGGTTAAGGCATGAAATCATCACATTCAAAGCATGTTAGGGACCTCAAACACAAAGCTAGTGAAGCCCAACTACACTATAGCTACACAAAGCTAAGCATATATGACCAAGACCACTTAAAACAGCCCTCAAGCATGTTAAATCAGTGGAAAAAATATGCTAGAGCAAAGCTAACACATGCTAGAATGATGAACTAAAGCATGAAGCATATTAGGCCAACAAACATGATTGCACTAGAAGTACCAAAAGCAAGCAAGAGGTGACCCAAACACCCAAAAATAGAGTTAAAGCATGTCAAAACAAAGCCAAAAACATTATCGAACTAAATCACAAAATAGTAGAAACACATGCTCATTTGATAGGCCAACAACACAAGCATGCAAGACAAGAGAAGATGGGACCACCCCCTCCCATTTTGGACCTCAAAACCACTTTTCCACCACTGAATTTCCTCTGAGTTTCAGTGGTAGAAAGGCCATGCAAAGGCTATTACAAAAGCTTCAAAGGATGGCTTAAAAGTTTAACAAATAAGCAAAGAAAGAGGGTAGACCACCACTAACTCCAACAAGGACTCAAACCAACATTTTTAACACTTAAAATTCGAGGCTTTTGTAGTTAACAACCAAGCCTAAAACTGCATGCAAAGGTGGCTAATATGGTATACAAAAATAAGCTTAAAAGAAAGATATGCTCACCCTTGAAGCACAGCAGCAAGAGGACAACTTTTGAGCCAAAAAGTAGCTTTTTGAACTCCAAACAAACCTTTAAGAACCTCAGGTCCAAGGTAGTGGTGTTTGGCTAGGTGTCTTAGTGCAAAAGTATAAAGAAAACACACTTTAAGACTCAATATAGCACAAATATAGAGAGAGAGAGTGAGAGCTCAAGAGACAGAGGGATATTTTTGCTCTGAAAATTGTGAACCCTCAAATAGGGAGACGGAGCTCCCCTTATATAAAGGAGACAAGCAAAAAGCTTACTCCATCCCTCCATACACGTGTATAGAGGATGAGTTTCAGTGAGCCACAACTGGCTCAAAATATCTAAAATATATCTGTTGAAATAAAGGTGGCTAGCTGTAATAACCCTCAGCACTGTTTACTGATATCACTACTGATTAGTGCTAATCTATGATTAAGCATGTTAATTGACTGACTGACTGAATTACTAAACTGATTGATTGATTGTGCTAGTTTGAATGCAATTCTATCTGTTGACTGTTAAATTATCTGTTCATATTTTATGCTTTAAACTACAAATTGAAGGCCTTATCGGTGGCCAAATCTGAAATTGATTGATGTTTTGTGCTAATTAAAATTTATATGATTTTATGGTATATTTAATTGAAATGTGATTTGGTATGATTAAATTAGATTAAATATTGATAAATTACAAGAGTTGGCCTTATTTGCAACCTTGCCACTTAGTGGCCTAGTCCATTTCATATTTTGAGACTTAGAATCAACATTTCTTCAGCCATTTTCTTGCACCAAACCGACTAGAGAGAGAGAGCTAGGAGAAAAACTTGGTTTCATCTTGATTTGCTTGGAGCTTAGGGATTTTGGAAGATAATTGGCAAATTGAGCTTCTAGACTTGTAATTGAGAACCCAAGGTAGGATATTCAACCTCTCATTAATGTATTCAAGTTAGTTCTTGCATGGTTCTTGATTTATGGATGAATTGAATCTTGGTTTAGTCTACTAATGTTGAATTGGAGCTTAATCCATGCATGCATGTGCATGGTCTTGCATTTTGAGGTTGTCCTTCATGAAATTCCATATGCATGTTCATATCTTGAGCTTAGTCCATGAATTCATCTTGTTTTTTAGGCAATTGAACTCATTTGAGCAAGTAATTGAAGTTTTGAATTTGATTGAACACATGCATGTTACATTTGAGGTATGTTCTTGAAGTTTGGTTTGAAATTGGGTTTAATTGACTCACCCTTGGGCCTTGCTTTTACAAATTGAGCTTTGAATCATGTTATATTATGAGTTTTAAAGCGTTTTTCAGAAAATTAGCCCAAAAGGATCGAGTTTGGTATATTGAAACTTGATTTTGAGCATGAGGTTCAAATTTGGAAATTCCAGATTTTGGACTCCCGCTCGAGCGGGGTAAGTGGCGCTCGAGCGGGAAATTCGTGTATCCAGCACTTTTGTTGTGTTTACAGTCCGCTCGAGCGGGGTTTTGCACGCTTGAGCGAGGGCTTGTGTCACACGCTCGAGCGGGTGTCGAGCGCCCATCGAGCGTGATTTTCACCCATCTAGTACTTTTGCAGTCCGCTCGAGTGGGAAAGCTTACGCTCAAGCGGAGCCTTTTGTTTGAATGTCCGCTCAAGCAGGGAAACCCACGCTCGAGCGGGACCTCTATTTTTTGAAAATTCTGAAAATGTTTTTAAAGTACATCTTTGCATTCTCATTCCATTCTAGGCATTCTTAGGCCTAGTTTAAGACATCTTAATGAGGATATTGATGTAGAACCACAATGAGGCAAATTAGGGATTAAGTTATTATTTCCCAACTGTGTAGCTTAATGTGTGTTCACTCTGTAACTATGTACAGTTGGCATCCGAGGACGCGTACTAGCCTATCTGTAGCCCAGAACTCTGTGAGTAACAATGTTGTAAAGATATGTTTAATTGAGATTATTTTCTAAACAATGACTGTACTGCTTTATAAAATGACACTGTTTACTGAATGAATGTTTGTCCTATTTGTGAACTGTATTCGTGGCATCCATAGCAATTTACTGTTACTGAACTGTTACTGCTACTATTACAGAGATCTCTGTCGGTTCCCATGTTTGGAACCATTATTGATGGCCATTATTGACTGCTTGGTCTGTTAAGACCTACTGTACTGTTTTGCTATCGGATGTACCACATATGACTATTATATTTTCTGAATGACTGTTATGGCATGAATTATGAGCCACAAACTGAACGACTGATGTACTGATAAATGACTGTTTTCAATACTGAAGGGACATTCATTATTAACCTCTTTACGCATATGTTATTCACTGGGCTTTAGCTCACTGCTTATATATATATATGTAGGTGTACATGCACCAGACCGTTGCTAGGAGCGTCGGGCTAAGCTCCCGTTTTGTCAAAGCCAACCACCGTGCCTCACTGCGAGGTTCCAAGTCCTTCAAGCTGAGGCTGCTTGGGGCGTTTTAGTTTTCCCTCTTTTTGTATCTGGTTTTGTAACACTGTATAGACTGACAAGTGTACCCGTACTGTACTGTTATGGTAGGGATTTGGTCCCTAACCTGAACGCCTGTAAATGGTGTATGTATGTATGTATGTATGTATGTATATATTGTTTTGTTTCTGAATGTGAATATATATGAGAAGTCTTTTTGCATACAGAATGTCACAACTCAATGGACATCTTTTAATTACCGTTTTGGCTTCCGCCAGTCCCTATACTCTGTGTTATTGTTATTACTGTTAAACCTTCGGTAATCTCGGATTACTGGCCGATTACGGTGCTAAACCCATAGGGGCGGGTTTGGGTCGTGACACCGCCTGGCCATCAGTGGTGGTTAGCAGGGCAAAGCCCATGGCCGGCAGGCCTCTCTGATGGCCGGCAGGCCATCAAGGACATCACAAAGAAAGGACCAACACATGGTCCAAAAATGAGACAGAATGGAAATAGGGTTTGGAAGGATCAAACCTGGAGCTTTCCGTCGCGAAAGTCGAACACTCGATGAGCAATCAAACTTGTTGCTGGATGTGCCCTGCAAGCACATCCAAGTCTTGAGGATGGTCAAAAATGGCGTGTCTACAGCGGGATATTGAGGCCAACCCCAAAAAGATCAAGGCCCTGATAGAAATACAGTCACCCAGAACGGATAAGGAGGTTCAAAGGCTTACCGGCAGAGTCGCCGCCCTCAACCGCTTCATTTCCCATGCAATGGACAAGTGCCTGAAACAAACTGAAACACCAGCATCTGAATGGCGTGGTGAAAGACGAGGCTTCAAGTTCAAGAAAGGCAGAAATAATTCATCGAACAAAAAGCAGAATACAGGGTCAACAACCAGTTCCAGTCAGGGAAGTGGTTCCATACTGCCCGTTCCGAATGTGGTAAGAAGCATAAAGGGGTTTGTTATAAAATATTTAGTGCTTGTTACAGGTGTGGCAAGGTGGGCCACATGGTTAAAGATTGCCCTTGCACTCCCCAAGGCAATAGCAAAGCTGCACCAAGCGCAGCAGCATCAACTGCTCCATCAAAACCCAACCCTAAAACGACTGGAAAAGAGCCTATGAGGCAAGGCCGAGTGTTCACACTCGTACCGGGAGATGTACAGAATACCGAGACCGTTGTGTCAGGTATACTCTCAATTTGTGCTCAAAATGCATATGTTTTGATTGATTTGGGGTCTACACATTCATATGTATCGCATGCTTTTTCGCGAAAATTGAATAGACCATTGGAACCCATGAACTATCTGTTAGCTGTATTTTCACCTGTTGGGGGATCTATGACTTGTGCTTATATGTTCCCTGCATGTGAAATTATTGTTGGGGATGTTCATCTGTATATTGATTTGTTGCCTTTGAATATTGATCACTTTGATGTGATATTGGAAATGGACTGGTTAACAAAATACCATGCTACCATAGATTGTGTAACAAAACAAGTTATTTTTCGTCTACCCGGACTGCCTGAATTTGTGTTTAACGGAGTAGGAGTAGTACCTCCCCCATATCTGATTTCATCCATGTAAGCTCTCAAACTGATTAGAAAGGGGTGTAAAGGGTATCTATGTTTTGTATTGACTGTACCTACTGATGATAAAACTGATGTGAACAGTATTCCTATAATCAGAAAATTCCCAGATGTTTTTCCAGATGATTTGCCAGGGGATTTGATTGATAGGGAGATTGAGTTCACCATCGATGTGATTTCGGGTACACAGCTCGTATCTAAAGCTCCTTACAGAATGGCACCGACTGAATTGAAAGAGTTGAAAATTCAGCAGCAAGAACTATTAGATAAGAAGTTCATCAGGCCCAGTACTTCACCGCGGGGCGTGCCAGTCTTATTTGTGAAAAAGAAAGACGGCTCACTGAGACTCTGCATTGACTACCGTGAATTGAACAAGGTAACAGTGAAAAATAAATATCCATTGCCTCACATTGATGATTTATTTGACCAGTTACAGGGTGCCCAAGTGTTCTCCAAAATTGATCTGAGATCTGGATACCACTAGTTGAAAGTCAAGACAAGGGACATTGAAAAGACTGCCTTTCGAACGAGGTACGGACATTACGAATTTCTTGTTATGCCTTTCGAAGTTACCAATGCACCTGCTGCATTTATGGACCTTATAAACAGAATTTTCAAACCATACCTTGATGACTTTATTGTTGTATTCATAGATGACATTTTAATTTATTCCAAAAGCACGGAGGAACATGAACATCATTTGAGAATTGCCCTACATACCCTAAGAGAACAGAAACTGTATGCTAAACTGACTAAATGTGAATTTTGGCTTGACAATGTTATGTTTTTGGGGCATGCAATCAGTAAAGATGGAATTTCAGTTGATCCACAGAAAATTGAAGCAGTAGTTGTAGACACCCCATTTTCGACCGTCCTCAAGACTTGGACGTCACCGTTTGAACACTCGGAGATTATACACGTTTGTGTTCGTTTAGAGTTCCCGGAGGTCTCGGCTACGAGCCCCGCCTCAGGATCTCCGAACTCGATCGTTTTGTGTCTGGTTTTGCACCAAACACTTGTGTTTTGCCTTGGAGAGGCAGGGAATGCCTTGTGAGGCATCCCCACACACCATCGGCAGTGGCTAGAGGCCACCGGCTGGTTTTTGTTGCCATCGGCAATGTATGTGGCCGGTCGGCACTATTTGTTGCCGGTCGGCAGCCATTTTTGTCAAAATGACATTTTTGGCCAGCCGACTACTGTTCATCTGCTTTTGTAGATATTTTAAGACAGCTGTGTGGCATTTTGGTTCCCCTCCATACACGTGTATGGAAGGATGCCCTCCTTGTAAGCTTGTTGTATAAGCTTTACAAGTTGGTTGCCTATAAGAGAAGGGTCTCTTCTCTTGGCATGGGGGTTAGAGAATTTTGGAGAGAAAAACACAGAGAGAAGCTCTGGTTTTAGGGTTAGGGTTTATACATATCTCCTATCTCTTTTTTTTTTTTCTCTCTTTGTGTTCTAGGTGTTTTAGTCCATACTATTGCACACAAACACCTAGTGTTTCACCTTCCTTTGGCTACTGAGGTTCTAAGGGGCTGGTTTTGGTGTTTTGGAGCTGGATTCAAGCCAAGGAGGGCTGTTGGAGCATCATTTGTGAAGGTGATCTACAAGGGTGAGAAACTTCCATTTTATTCTCCATTTTTGCATCGCTTTTCTACTTATCTTAGAGCTGTTTTCGTGCTTATTATATAAGACAAAAAAGTTCTGTTTTTTAGCCCTCTTGATTGTTTATTAAGAGTGTTTTGTGGTTTGGGTTTGTTTGACCCCTCCTAAGCCTTGTAAGGCTCATTTTTGTGCTATTTTTGTGCAAGTTTCGAGACTTTGGTGTTTGGGCCTCTTCACCACTGAAATCTTGAGGGATTTCAGTGGCGGAAATGGTGCCTTGAAGTCTCCAAAAGGGGAGGGCCACCCCCTCTCCTTGTTGTCCTTGAAAGGGACCCTTTTTGGCCTCTTGAGGGAGCATCATGTTAGAGTGTGTATTGATCATGTCTTGGCTGTTTTCCATGCTCATTATGCCATGATATAATCTTGTTGTGTGTTGGTTTTGGTACACCATGCATACTTAGCATACTTACCATGTAATGCCTTGTTATTGCCTTAATATGCCTTAGGTTGTTAGCCTTTGCTCTAGCATGTTTTAGGTTTAGCCTTGTGAAGGTTTTGTGCTCATTTTTCCATGTTTTAGGTCTGTCCATAGTTTTTTGGGTTGATCTTGGCATGCATAGTATAGGTCCTTTGTATTTGAGCTTGTATGCTTCAAGTATGTGAATGTGTAGTATGTGTTGCTTGCATCATTTCGGTGGTTTGGAACCACCCTACATGTTATTTCAGTCCCTTTGGCATGCTCATATGTTTGCCTTGGATGCCTCTTTGAAGCTTTGGAAGCTTGCCTTGCATGCTCCATGTTTTAGCATTTATGCATGCCTTTAAATTCAAACCATCTAGATGCTATCTAGTTGGTCTTTTGGGCTTAGTTTCATGTGTTAAAACTCTGTTTTTGGTTGCCTAAAACCTGCCATGTGTGGTTGTACTAAGTGTAGTCCATTGCCTCTTTAGTGAGCCTTGAATGCTTGGACCATTGTTGCATGTTTAGCTTGCCTTGTTGCTTGGTTTGGCACAATGTTTTAACATGATTTTCAGAGCTTATGTTGCATGCTAATTGTCCATGATATCCCTTTTCAAGTGTGCCTTAGAGTTGCTTATTTAATGCCTAAGTGTTGGTCCAACTTACTTGCATGTGCTTATGTATGTTTGATCCCAATTCCTTGGTTTTTGGCCACTGTTTTAGGCCTATTTAGAGTTGCCTAAATCATGTCTAAGTCCACCTTTTCATCAGTTTGCATTGCCTCATGTTTTCTTGTATGCTTGCATAAGTGTCTTGCCATGCCATGTTGCATCCTTAGCTTGCATGCCTAGGTTGCATTGCATCTTGCATGCATGCCTTGTTCCTTGACTTGGTGATAGGAATTGGGCCTTGGTTCGTTTGTTTGGTTTGCATTTCATTTGACATGAAAGTGGCACACTTGATTCTTTGGGCCATCATGCATGGAAATGCGTGATTGGCGGTCCTAGAATCGAGACACATGCCCTTTTGAGTCACAAACATGATATGGGACATTATTGGTGCATACATTGGTTGAATTGAATTGCCATGCAAGTTCTGTCCTCTGCTGCTGTGAGTTGCAGGTTCTGCAGGCATTCTTTGCCAACCGGCAGTATACATTGCCGACCGGCAGGAAATCACCAGCCGACGGATTCATTTTGTGCCGGTGACCACAGTTCACTGCCAGTGGTAATTCTACTCAGCCGGTGGTGATTCCCAGTATCCAGAGAAGCATCCTTGAGACTTTGGCAGTCCTCAGAGAGGCAGAGCAGGGAAAACAGAGGCAGACTATGCATGGCCGTGCATTTCCGAGCAGGACCCGAGCATACGATGCATCTGGCTCTCCTCCCGAGGCGATTTACTGTTTTTCCTAGTTTAAATTAGTTTGTTGACTGATTAGGCAATTTGTAATATTTAATTAGCTTGCGTAGTTAATTAATTTGTATTATTTATTTGGTCCCTCTGGGCGAGGGCAAATCTGTAATAAGTGTGGGTGAGTGTGTGAATGTCTTCCAACCCCCATTTCTTCCTTCCCTTTTATTTACCTGCTTATGATGGTAGATTAGGGCATGTTTAGATTAGCATACCTTATGCTATGCATGCGTGCATCCATACATTTGTTTTACATGCACCGGGCTCGGCGCATCATTCTAACTGCATCTGTATTTCAATTTCCAAATTGAATACGTGTTAGTTGTAGCATTTCACATGTCATCGTAGATTAGCTGAGCCTATCCTAATCACATTCTGCTTGTGTTGCATTAGTCATTTTAACATAAACTAGGACATGCATGTTTGCTAACTAGTTTATTGTTTTGGCACGGAGTACGATGTAAGTATTTTCGCTTTAGCATATTGCATGCGTGTGAATGTTGCCATGATAGCATGCTTACCATGCGGCTAGATGCTTATGTGTTATAAATTGTTTGAATGCCTGTGGGTGAAGGTTGGATTGTTTGAGTTGGAAAAACTCGTTGAAATCCGTATTTTAGCCTACTTGCGAGTAGCAAATTCCAAACTACTTTTTTAAAAGAAATTTTTTTTAAAGACAAACAGATATGCAATGCTTATTTCCAAATTAGGCAATCTAGTCTATACTTGTTTGCTGCGCGCATAACATAGTAATGCTAGGCTAATAATTGGTTTAAGAGCACATAATGTTTTCAAAAAACGGATATCACGATTAGTAGAGGCCGATCTTCGGATCGGGCGAGAGGGGGTGCTCATA
Organism: Camellia sinensis; assembly: GCF_004153795.1. NCBI lineage: Eukaryota > Viridiplantae > Streptophyta > Magnoliopsida > Ericales > Theaceae > Camellia > Camellia sinensis. The sequence goes on from NW_021028184.1 coordinate 50,798, forward strand.
GCTGACCTTCCCCAATCGTACCCTAGCTCCCGAGCCGAGACAACTCTGGTGATGATGGACATGTGGCCTTCGGCACCGAGTCAGGGTTTCCTAAATTCCCCCATAAAAAATATTTAGGTGGCGACTCTGTATCTGGCAAAGCAGTCCATGTTTGGCACTTCTTTTCAAAAATTTGTTTCTCAAAACGATTTGCCGGATTTGGACTCTTTGGTTCAGATTAAGAACCGTGACAATTTGAGAGTCCGAGCTGTAGTAACCCCAAAATGAACAGAACGGGACTCACCCTCCCGGGGCATTCGGGGACGTCTACAGTAGTGAACTGGCCTAGACCGTCAAATGTTACCGAAGTCCGAAGTTTTCTAGGCTTGGCCGGGTATTATAGAAGGTTTGTCAAGGATTTCTCTAAAAGTTCCCTACCACTGACACAGCTGACTCAGAAGGGGATATCATTTGTCTGGACCGATCAGAGGGAATCAGCTTTTCAAGAGTTGAAAAGTTGACTAGTGACTGCACCGATTCTCACCTTACCCTCAGGTACGGATGGTTATACTGTATTTAGTGATGCTTCTCTTAAGGGTTTAGGGTGTGTTTTAATGCAGAATGGGAAAGTGATTGCGTATGCTTCCCGACAACTGAGACCACATGAGAAACACTACCCAACCCATGATTTGGAACTTGCTACAGTGGTGTTTGCACTAAAAATTTGGCGTCACTACCTTTATGGGGCAACATGTGAAGTATACACAGACCACAAAAGTTTAAAGTATTTCTTTATACAGAAAGAACTGAACATGAGGCAGCGGAGATGGTTAGAACTGATTAAAGACTATGATTTGCAAATTTTGTACCATCCCGGGAAAGCTAATACCATTGCCGATGCATTGAGTCGAAAATCGATTGGAAATTTAGCCTGTTTACTCACCGGACAGAAAGAGTTGCTATGTGACCTTGAAAAATTTGAAGTTGAGATTGTTTTGCGTGAACAAGGTGGAACAATAGCTACTATTTCTGCTCAGCCGGTACTGATTGAAAAGATTAAAGAGAAACAGCAACAGGATTACTTAAGATCATCGAAGAATGGGAATTCAAACCGAGGCCGGATTTCAAATTTGAGAATAATGTATTGAAATTTTAGGGAAGATTATGTGTACCGAATGATTCTGAACTGAAAAGAAGAATTCTGCAAGAGGGCCACAATTCAAAATTATCTATCTATCCAGGAAATACGAAAATGTATCAAGACTTGAAATTGAATTTCTGGTGGTCGGGAATGAAGAAAGAAATTGCTGATTTTGTGTCAAAATGTCTTCATTGCCAACAAGTTAAAACCGAACATCAACGACCCACAGGTTTACTGCAACCCTTACCGATACCGGAGTGGAAATGGGAACATATCACTATGGATTTTATTGTTGGGTTACCTCACTCCAATAAAGGTATGGATTCAATTTGGGTTATTGTTGATAGATTGACTAAATCTGCTCATTTCTTACATGTCAAAACAATTTATAATGCGAACAAATTGGCTATACTCTATATTGATGAAGTTGTGAGATTGCATGGAGTGCCTGTGTCCATTGTTTCTGATAGGGACTTGAAGTTTACATCGAGATTCTGGCAAAGCCTACAGACAGCTTTGGGTACTGAATTGAGACTGAGTAGTGCCTACCATCCTCAGACAGATGGCCAGTCAGAGAGAACCATCCAGACTCTAGAGGATTTACTGCGGATGTGCGTTCTTGATTTCCAGGGAAATTGGGAAAGTCATCTACCTTTAGCTGAATTAGCCTATAACAACAGTTTCCATTCGAGCATTGGTATGGCGCCTTTCGAGGCTTTGTATGGCAGGAAATGTCGATCTCCGATTTGCTGGGTAGAAGTTGGAGATGGGCCTTTGTTTGGGCCCGAGATTGTGTATGAAACTACAGAAAAAGTAAAACTGATCCAACAGAGACTGAAAACCGCACAGAGCTGACAGAAAAGTTATGCGGATGTCCGAAGACGAGACAGAGAATATGAAGTAGGTGATCACGTTTTTGTAAAAGTGACACCGATGAAAGGCCAGAGTCATTTTGGAGTCAAAGGCAAACTAACGCCGAGATATATTGGGCTATACGAGATTATTGAGAAAATCAATCCGATGGCGTATCAAGTAGCGCTTCCTCCTGAAATGGAGCATATGCATAACGTGTTCCATATTTCAATGTTGAGGGATTACCTCCGGGATCCCTTTCATGTGATTGAGCCTACCCGTGTAGTGCTAAATGATGACTACACTTATGAAGAATGACCTATCCAGATTATGAATAGACGGATCAAGAAGTTGAGAAACAAAGAGATTCTGTTAGTGAAAGTTGATTGGAAAAACTATGGTGGCATGTATGCCACTTGGGAAAGGGAAGATGATATGATGAAGAGATATCCTGAATTGTTCCCACTGAATCCTGTTTTCTTTCAGAATGAAGGTAGTTCGAGTTTGAAGGACCAAACTCTTTATAAGGATGGGAGACTGTAACAACCCTCAGCACTGTTTACTAATAACACTACTGATTAGTGCTAATCTATGATTAAACATGTTAATTGACTGACTGACTGACTGAATTACTAAACTGATTGATTAATTGTGCTAGTTTGAATGCAATTCTATCTGTTGACTGTTAAATTATCTGTTCATGTTTTATGCTTTAAACTACAAATTGAAGGCCTTATCGGCGGCCGAATCTGAAATTGATTGATGTTTTGTGCTAATTAAGATTTATATGATTTTATGGTATATTTAATTGAAATGTGATTTGGTATGATTAAATTGGATTAAATATTAATAAATTACAAGAGTTGGCCTTATTTACAACCTTGCCACTTAGTGGCCCACTCCATATCATATTTTGAGACTTAGAATCAACACTTCAGCCATTTGCTTGCACCAAACCGACTAGAGAGAGAGAGCTAGGAGAAAAACTTGGTTTCATCTTGATTTACTTGGAGGCTTAGGGATTTTGGAAGATAATTGGCAAATTGAGCTTCTAGACTTGTAATTGAGAACCCAAGGTAGGATATTCAACCTCTCATTAACGTATTCAAGTTAGTTCTTGCATGGTTCTTAATTTATGGATGAATTGAGTCATGGTTTAGTCTACTAATGTTGAATTGGAGCTTAATCCATGCATGGATGTGCATGGTTTTGCATTTTGAGGTTGTTCTTCATGAAATTCCACATGCATGTTCATATCTTGAGCTTAGTCCATGAATTCATCTTGTTTTTTAGGCAATTGAGCTCATTTGAGCAAGTAATTGAAGCTTTGAATTTGATTGAACACATGCATGTTACATTTGAGGAATGTTTTGAAGTTTGGTTTGAAATTGGGTTTAATTGACTCACCCTTAGGCCTTGATTTTACAAATTGAGCTTTGAATCATGTTATATTATGAGTTTTAAAGTGTTTTCCAGAAAATTAGCCCAAAAGGATCGAATTTGGTATATTCAAATTTGATTTTGAGCTTGAGGTTCAAATCTGGAAATTCCAGATTTTGGACTCCCGCTCAAACGGGGTAAGTGGTGCTCGAGCGGGAAATTCGTGTATCCAGCACTTTTGTTGTGTTTACAGTCTGCTCGAGTGGGGTTTTGCACACTCGAGCGAGGACTTGTGTCACACGCTCGAGCGAGTGTCGAGTGCCCATCGAGCGTGATTTTCACACATCCAGTACTTTTGCAGTCCGCTCGAGCGGAAAAGTTTCTGCTCGAGCGAAGCCTTTTGTTTGCATGTCCGCTCGAGCGGGAAAACCCACACTCGAACGAGACCTCTGTTTTTTGAAAATTTTGAAAATGTTTTTAAAGTGCATCTTTGCATCCTCATTCCATTCTAGGTATTTTTAGGCCTAGTTTAAGGCATCTTAATGAGGATATTGATGTAGAACCACAACGAGGCAAATTAGGGATTAAGTTATTATTTCCCAACTGTGTAGCTTAGTGTGTGTTCACTCTGCAACTGTGTACGGTTGGCATCCGAGGACGCGTACTAGCCTATCTATAGCCAAGAACTCTGTGAGTAACAATGTTGTAAAGATATGTTTAATTGAGATTATTTTCTAAACAATGACTGTACTGCTTTATGAAATGACACTATTTACTGAATGAATGTTTGTCCTATTTGTGAACTGTATTCGTGGCATCCATAGCAATTTACTGTTACTGAACTGTTACTGCTACTGTTACAGAGATCTCTGTCGGTTCCCATGTTTAGAACCATTACTGATGGCCATTATTGACTGCTCGGTCTGTTAAGACCTACTGTACTGTTTTGCTATCGGATGTACCACATACGAGTATTATATTTTCTGAATGATTGTTATGGCATGAATTATGAGCCACAAACTGAACGACTGATGTACTAACAAATGACTGTTTTCAATACTGAAGGGACATTCATTCTTAACCTCTTTACGCATATGTTATTCACTGGGCTTTAGCTCACTGCTTATATATATATATATAGGTGTACATGCACCAGACCGTTACTAGGAGCGTCGGGCTAAGCTCTCGTTTTGTCAAAGCCAACCACCGTGCCTCACTGCGAGGTTCCAAGTCCTTCAAGCTAGGGCTTTTTGGGGTGTTTTAGTTTTCCCTCTTTTTGTATCTGGTTTTGTAACACTGTATAGACTGACAAGTGTACCCGTACTGTACTGTTATGGTAGGGATTTGGTCCCTAACCTGGACGCCTGTAAATGGTGTATGTATGTATGTATGTATGTATGTATGTATGTATGTATGTATATACTGTTTTGTTTCTGAATGTGAATATATATGAGAAGTCTTTTTGTATACAGACTGTCACAGCTCATTGGATATCTTTTAATTACCGTTTTGGCTTCCGCCAGTCCCTGTACTCTGTGTTACTGTTATTACTGTTAAACCTTCGGTAATCTCGGATTACTGGCCGATTACGGTGCTAAACCCATAGGGGCGGGTTTGGGTCGTGACACTGCCTGGCCATCAGTGGTGGCCGGCAAGGCAAAGCCCATGGCCGGCAGGCCATCAAGGACATCACAAAGAAAGGACCAACACATGGTCCAAAAATGAGACAGAATGGAAATAGGGTTTGGAAGGATCAAACCTGGAGCATTTCGTCGCGAAAGTCGAACACTCGATGAGCAATCAAACTTGTTGCTGGATGTGCCCTACAAGCACATCCAAGTCTTGAGGATGGTCAAAAATGGGGTGTCTACAGCGGGGTATCGAGGCCAACCCCGAAAAGATCAAGGCCCTGATAGAAATGCAGTCACCCAGAACGGATAAGAAGGTTCAAAGGCTTACCGGCAGAGTCGCCGCCCTCAACCACTTCATTTCCCATGCAATGGACAAGTGCCTCCCCTTTTTTAAAGTCCTTCGGCAGGCTTTTGAGTGGACAATCGAATCCGAAGAAGCTTTCCAACAATTGAAGCAGTGCATGGTCAATCCACCCTTACTCTCTTAGGCGCTTACGGGCAAGCCCTTTTTTCTCTACTTAGCCGTATCGAGCACCACAGTCAATGCGGCCCTCATCAGGGGGGACGACTTAGTACAGCGTCCGATTTATTACATTAGCCGGATTCTCAAGGGAGCGGAACAGAACTACCCATTACTGGAAAAAAATGGCCTTGGCCTTGGTCATAGCCTCAAGACGACTCCGACTTTACTTCCAAGCTCACTCCATAGTGGTCCTCACTGACCAACCTTTGAAGAAGATAATGCAACAACCAGAGTTGTCTGGCAGATTTATGCAATGGTCCGTAGAGCTCAGCCAATTCGAAATCTCCTACCGACCTCGAAAAGCGATCAAAGGACAGGCCGTCGCCAATTTTATCCTGGAATTCACTAATCCTACTACAATCACGGCCCCCCCGCCCAAGCAATTCAACACTGAGGCAGAAGATCCCCACTCTTGGACCCTCAATGTCCATGGATCATCCCGTAAAGAAGGAAGTGGAGCTGGTCTCATCCTTACCACCCTCGTGGGTGGTTATTTCAAGTGCGCTCTCCGCTTTCTGTTTGACGCAAGCAACAATGAGGCCGAGTATAAGGCCCTGATAGCAGGTCTTTGCTTAGCCAGAGACATTGGTGTGAGCTATATCCGAGTATTCAGTGATTCCTAGTTGATCGTCGGACAAATCACGGGGGAATTTGACGCCAAGGACGACACAATGCGAACCTATAGGGATATTGCACTTCCCCTTGTTCGCCTCTTCAACACTTTCCACATCAAATACATTCCTCGATCAGAAAAATCCAAGGAAGATGAAATGGCCTAATTAGCCTCGACTGACCAATCGGACCTCAGCCATGGAGTTCGTCTTGAATACCTGGCCCACTCGGCCACGTCGCCAATCCCACTGAAGGTCCACTTCCTCCAAAATGAACCTATCCCACATCCTTCTATTCTTGACAAGTGAGGAGTTACCAGATGACACACAACAGGCCGCCAAAGTCAGAGCCCGGTCGTCTAATTACATCCTCATCGGCGGCCTCCTATACAAACACGGATTTGCACGCCCATACCTCAGGTGCCTCAGTCCTTCCCAAGCGACTTATGTGATGAAGGAAATCTACGAGGGTGTATGTGGTAATCACTCGGGTGCCAGGTCCCTGGCCCATAAAATACTCCGCACTGGCTACTTCTGGCTTACTCTCAATCAAGATGTCATTGAGTTCGTGCTTAAGTGTGATAAATGTCAGCACTTTGCCAACATCCCCCATGTTCCACCGACAGAACTAATTGCATTCAGCAGTCCCTACCTATTCGCCAAGTGGGGTATTGACTTAGTTGGTCCATTGCCCACCGGTAGGGACCAAACCAAGTTCGCTGTGGTCACCATTGATTACTTCACCAAATGGGTGGAAGCGGAACCCCCCACCACAATCACCGAACGGAACACAACCAAATTTTTCTGACAGTCGTCGTATTGATTCGCATCCCCAAGCCATCGTCTCCGACACGGCAAGCAGTTTGACAACGCCAAGTTCAGGAAATTTTGTGCAGAGCTCCACATTCAGGCGTGCTTCTCTTCCCCAGGCCATCCCAAGCCATGGCAAGTTGAGGTCACTAACCACTCTCTCTTGAAGATATTAAGACCAAGTTGAAGCCGCCAAGGGACTCTGGGCTGAGGAACTGCCAAACGTACTCAGGGCCTATCACACTACCACCCTGAACCCTTACTGGGAGACCCCTTCGCCATAACATATGGCGCTGAGGCAGTCATCCCAGTGGAAATCGCCTGCAACACCGAGGATTCTACACCAAGACCCCAGAATTAACCGAATACCTACGTCGGGCTGACTTAGACGCTGATTGAAAAGCGTTCGCGAAACAAGCTGTCGTCAAGCGAGTCCTCATATAATAGAAAATGAGAAGCACACTATAACCGTAAAGTCCGACCGATGGAGTTCGCATTGGTGGCCTAGTTTTGCGCAAAGCACTCTTGCCACAAAAATCCGACTTGGAGGGCCAAGCTAGCAGCCAAGTGGGAAGGACCTTACGTTGTTAAGGCTAGACTTCGCCCAGGCACTTACCGACTCTAGGACATGGAAGACAAAGACCTCTCCCACCCGTGGAACACCGAGCACTTGAAGCGTTACTTCTAGTAAAGTGTCATGTCCTATTTTTGTATTGACCAATTGCTGTATGTTCTTTTTGACCATCTACACATTTGGTTATTTTTGTCCTCTTTATACATGGTGTAAACTTGTGATCAATAGGCTATGCCTTAAATGACAATGGTTTTATGGCTCTGTTATTTGCGTTGTGCTTCAATAACAACTTATTCAACAGAGTTAATTAAAGTCTCAGCCAGACTGAGTTAATTAAAGCCTCAGCCAGACTGAGCACGAAGAGCTCAGTCATATTGAGTTTATCAAAGCCCCAGCCAGACCGAGCACGAAGGGCCCAGCTAGACTGAGCACGAATGAAGAGTTCGGCCGGTCCATTTTCGTAATTTCATGTTACAACATGGTTGCCATATTCAGTTCAAATCCAGGTCCATACTACGACGTCTTTTAACATTCTTTACATTTTTAACTTTACATTTCTAACTCATTTAAAACCCAAGCCTATAGTCGTCCAAGCTTATTTTTCATTTCTAACATTCTTAACATTCTCATGCATGCTCACTTTTGACATTTTGTGCACTATAGTTTTCTCACAAGTTAGACTGGCTGCCCATTTGTAAACTTTTTACATCACAACCTACTAGCAAGTTTCACAATTCATACACACGTCTTACTTTTACAACTATTCTTCATTAAATTCTGCTCTGCCATTTTCATTATTTACAACTCAGAAGAAATAAGGACAACAATGATACAAAACAAAACTCGTTGTTTTATTTACAAAATTTACGATTACATACAACTTGCTGCAGAAATTACACAAAAAAAAAAACAAAAAACAAAAAAACACAAAGTAAAACAACAAAAGTACAATTTTCTACATAGATCACTCCTCTTCACTAGAGACCAGGTCCTCTTTCTCAACCCCCTCATCCAGAGCGGTCTGGGCGACGTCATCTTCTCCTATTTTCATGAGGCTGAAGTTGATATCTGGAAACAGCTCTCGCGCCCTGTGCATGAAGGTCTTCCAGCCGCTGTCCCAGAACTCAGCCGTTCCATGCTTATAAAAATCCGACCGCTGGAAGCTCTGGATCACTTCCTCTTCACTCCTGCTTCCAACGACCGCTCCTGACGGCCCAGCCCCCCCATCACCCTCTCTCGCCAAGCTCCTGGCGACTGCGGCATCAATCGCTATCTGGAATTCGACGGATTCCTTGAATTGCTCCACCACCGCCTTGCACAGGTCGGGGTACGCCGCTCTCTCATATGCCAATCTAGACCTTTCCTCCGCCAAAGCCTTCTCCAACTCAGCGATCTGACCGTCGGCCGCTTCCTTGTCCTTGATCGCCTAGTCCCGCAGATCTTCGTTGCTGGTTATGGCCTCTTCCCACCTTTCGTTGGCGGTGGTGCAGGCTTTTTGGACCTGCTTAAGTTTCTTATGCTCGCCCGCCAATTGGAACTCAAGCGATATCACCTTGTGGTGCTCTGCTTCAAGCTCTAGCTTAGTTGCGAAGAGCTTGGCACTAGCTCGCTCCGCCGCGTTCTTATGCACCACCGCCAACACTTCCATGACCTTCGCCCTCTGCGCATACTCTAAACCCTTGGCGCACGCACTCCTGGCGATCTTCCTTCACCTCGCCGTCTCCGCCCTTAGATTCTGGAGTTTTGATTTTGCCCCTTCTAATTGGGTCCTTAGCGGCTCCACTTCCACTCTAGCATGCCACTTTGTTCATCAGGGCGGTCGCCAGAGTCGCTGCCTCCATTTGGGCTGAGTAAAACCCTCTCAGCAGATCGGCCTCCGACAAACACACCGTCGAGCGCACCGCCGCGTCTTCCACTACACTAACAAAGCGGTCGGTTGCGACCCTGGCCCCCTCCCCTTCTGCCGAGTGACCTGCCAGCGCGTACGCGTGGTACAAGGCGATCGCCAGCATAACACTTGTCGCTGGCTTACTAATCCCCGCTTTTCTCTTGCGGGGGCTTGAGCTTACTTCTGGTACAAGTGCTACCATCGGCACCATGGGGGTACTTAGGCCTAGCTTTTGCTTAGCGATTTGGGCGGTCTCTTCTTCTACGCCCTCCTTGATCCCCCATTCCTTTAGCTTCTCCTTCTCCAGGGCCTCCTTCGCCATCCTCTCCTTTAACTCCTTCCCAACAGGGGCAGCCCCCCCAGCCTTCATCTTTTTCAAAACAGGGGCATCTTTTCCCCCATCTACACCCCCCATCTTTTTCTTTGGTTTCTTCACAACCGCCTCCACCTCCTGCTTGCCCCTCACCTTCAGTGATCTACTAGGGGCGGTAGAGGGGTGAAGCCAGTTAGGTTTTTGTCGCCCAACGGCTTGGGACGCAGTCGGATCTGCTCCTTCATCACCAGCTTCGAGGCAGGCCTCAATTATGCCTCATTGTATTTTTCCACCCTGGTGAACAACCTCCTCTCCTCCTCCTCCTCCTTCGCCTTCCTCCACACCTCCATTTCTTCCCTCGCCGGATCCTCTTCCAACGGTTGCAGTCCCAAGTTCAGGGCAAACAATGTTGAAGGAAGGACCAGCTCGTCCCACGTCATTCCCTTTTCCTCCTTTACCTTTTTTACTCTATCTTCGGCCTCCACACCTAACTTTGGCTCCACCGATTTCGTGGGGACTTTCTATGTTGTGCGAACTCCTGCCCCACCGTTCGCCGACACAAAGAACCATTTTGGCCTCTACCCCTTCACCGAAGATGGCAGGCCCGCCACTACTTGCAGAGTCACCCACGTCTCCTGTTGACCGGAGGCCTTGTAGTAGGAGAAGAACTCCTCCACTGTCATTACCGTCCCTCCAGTCACCTACTGCTAGGCACTTGCGTAGGCTACTACTATCTTCCAGGCGTTCGGCATCAGTTGCCCTGGCGCCACTTCTAACTTGTTTAGCACGTCCACCACTATTTGGGGGAGAGGTAGCCTCAAATCCCCTCGCAGCGTTTCCTCGTAAAGGATGAATTCGTCCGGTCGCACATCCAATGCCCTCTCCTTGGATGTGGGCAGCCTTAACCCTATTTCTAAGGGAATTTGGTACTTCCTCCTTATTCCCTCCAACTACTCCGCCGTAAGTGTGGCTCTGTCGGCTTGGTGTGCCAATGGTCCGACTCCGCTTGACTAATGGGCCTCGCGGCCGCGATCATTGTCATAGGGCGAGCCCGCACCGCTTGACTAACTACCCCCCCTCCCTTCGCTCCACCCGATACTGTTTCGCTAACTCCACCACATCGTCATCACCTAACGAATCAAGCCTTGCGGCTGGCATTTCCTCTTGGGCCATTTCTCCTACGTGTCTGCGTATTGATTCGGACGCGGGCGCAAGGAAGTTCACAAAATGTTGTAAAGGTGTATCGCTGGAAATAAATGAGTTTACTTCTGGGACATGTTGGTTTTTGGCAAAAAGATAGGTAAAGCGGACAACCCCAAACGCCCACGGTTTGCCTATATTCCAAGGGTTAAGGTTAAATTTCGCCAGTTTGAAATTTTTTTTAAAAAGTCCCGCCCCTGTCTTTTCATTGCCCTATATCACCCTATCCATTCACTTCTTACTAACGCGTCACCTCCTCCATTCAAGGATTCTGCTACGTGTACGACCACGATCCACTACTCCCTTCCCCTCCCCTGTCTATTCCACTTAACTTCACCACGTGCCCCGCCGCTCCTCGAGCCCCGCGTACTGCCACTTCCTCTTCTCACTCGGCCACTCTTCGTGGTTAGCCATCCTCACGGTCGGTCCCTCCGCTCGGCCACCCTTCGCGGTCGGCCCTCCTCACGGTTGGTCCCTCCCCTCTGCCACCCTTCGCAGCTGGCCCTCCTCACGGTCGGCCCGTCCCCTTGGCCACCCTCTGCGGTCGGCCCACCTCACGGTCAGTCCCTCCGCTCGGCCACCCTTCATGGTCAGCCAGCCTCATGGTCAACCCCTCTCCTTGACCACCCTTCACAGTTGGCCCTCCTCGAGATTGGCCCCTCTCCTCGGCCACCCTTCATGGTCAGCCCACCTCACGGTCGGTCCCTCCGCTCGGCCACCCTTTGCGGTCGGCCCTCCTCACGGTCGGTTTCTCCGCTCGGCCACCCTTCGCGGTCGGCCTTCCTCACGGTCGGCCCGTCCCCTCGGCCACCCTTCGCGGTCGGCCCACCTCACAGTCGGCCCCTCCACTCAGCCACCCCTCGTGGTCGGCCCACCTCCCAGTCGGTCCTCTCTCCGTCGCTATCTCACTACCCCTATTTACTTTCTTATTCCCTTCGTTGGACTAAAACGACACTTGGGAATGGGGAACTACTGACATGGGTAAGCCCATAAAGGGTATATCCCACCACTTAAGGCCCAATCCATGATTCAAATACTAAAGCCCAACATTCCTAAAACCTAACGTTACACCAAGCACCAATGACACCTAAACACTTGGCAAGTAAAGAGCCAGCCACATCAGCAAACAAAGATCCTGTAGAGTTATTGCACCACACATCAGCCATTAATGAGCTTCCCTGTAGCATTTATTACGATAACCCTTCACATCGGAATAGAACAGCCTCAACATGAACAAGGCAAGCTAGAACATAGACTTTCGGCCAACGTGTCAGCCCGGAGTGGACAAGGAAATAATGAGCAAAGAATATAAGCATGCTCCTAAGATAAAGAAAAGCTTAAGTTCTCTATCTCCATTTCTATCTCGACATTCGATCACTCTCCTCTAACTTGCTCGTCAGAGGGTTCGCTGGGGAACTCCCCTTTCCCCGTTGAACTTTTGTGCAGGTTTTGCTGTGAGCTCAACCCCTGGGTAACGGTTTAGGAAGCGTGGATCAATCTGACCCGCTCCATCTGGAGCCCGTAACATCATCAGTTTGAGTGAAGGTTCTTGCTTCCTCAACTCATGGGGACATAAACATCTAAGGCTGCGTTTGGTTTAGTTTTGAAATTGTGATTATCTTTTTGGAGTTGTGATTTGAGTGTGAAATTATAAGTTGAGTTTTGAATAATTGAAAATTTGTTTGATTATGAGTGTTGCAAAGAGTTTTAAAAAGTGTTTTGAAATGAATTTTTGAATTTTAAATTTTGAAAAGAGCGGATTGAGTTTACCCGGTCATCCGACCGAACATCCTCTTGGACATCTGGTTGGTCGTCCGGTCAGTTGACCGGAACAATGTAAATTTTTTTTCTTTTTCTTTTTTTCTTTTTATTTTGCAATTGCAATTTGTTATTTGAAAAAAAAAATTATTTTAGTTTTAGATATTTTTTAAATATAGAAATTAATTTTTTTTTAGATTTTTTATAACAAGAATTTAATTACTAACTATCTTTAACACTATATCATCAAAAGAGTTATGAGTTTAAATTTTGAGTTGTGTGTTTGGTTATAGTTTTGAAATTAATTTTTGAATTAAATTTTGAGTAATTTTGAGTTGTATATTTGGTTATGAATTTTGAAAAGTGATTTGAAAAGTTTGCCTTTGGAATTATGATTCCAAAGGCAAACCAAACGGAGCCTAAGATTTACAGTCATAGAAATTTCTGTAGTTCATTTTAATGTCTGGATAAGGGTGAAATTTTTTTCTACCAAAACAACGATTACCTACGGCTCAAGGCCAATTTGAAAACTTGGTAAAAAGTCAATTTTTTGATTTTTTAGCTCTTTTACACAAAAAAGCCATTTTTTTAGCCTAAAAAGCCAACAAAAAGCAAAAAAAACCAGTTTTTTATTAACTTTTCATAAGACCACTCAGTTTGGTTAGATAGATAATACATGAAAGTGAAACAAATTTTTTTTTTTTGGGATAGAGAACCTTAGAAAGTAATGGAAACTAATATAATTCAAATTAGCTTGTTAGCTAGGCTAACAATTTGTTTCAAAACATATAGAAAAAATTATTTTTTCTCACAAATCTTGACAAGGTTTATTTATTTTTTTTTTATCTATATTTCTCTCCACAACTCCCTATTATATAGTGATTATATTTTTTTCTGATAATTTTCTTACAATTTTTTTAATCTATTCAAATGCATGCAAAAAAATAAATTTTCATTTATTTTTCTTTTCTTTCACTCTACATTTTACAATTTCCATTTTCTATCATCTGTTTAGCCTAAAGAAAATGTTGTAAATGGCACCTTTTTTGTAAAGGGCACTAAAGAATGGGAAATAAATCAACAAACCATTGTTAAAAATCAACCATGATTAAAATTCAGAGTTCTGAGTTAAAATACTTATTCGAATAGTATAAAAGGCATATTCAAAAATTCAAAAAGTAACGGCTATTTTTTACATCACAGTTAGGATGTGGATTCTAGAAGTATTATTGAGGAGAATTGGCCCCCTTTTGAGATCAATCACACATATAGAATAAAGAGTTGAGGGGGGAAGGGGCTTTGTTTGATGTTTTTAACGTGAAATAGTTATATTGTCAATAAATAAAAGAATAAATTTGATGATTAGGATTCCTCCTTATCAAATCCGAGGTCAACACTGAGCATCTATGCTTTCGTGGATATTGACTATACTTGCCATGTCAGCAAATGTGGGCCCAAAAACATACTAGGGTCAAAAAGGACTTTTTACTACATTTGTGCTCATCTACCTTTTTGCCATCCTATCCTGTTCCGACAAAGAATTTGCTGTGAAACAAAAATTAACAGTCCATTACTCAATTTGTGGCGATTTAAAAGTTAAATTTAATCATTTTTTAACATATTGTTGATTAAAATCCTATTGTTTTTCTATTCTATATATCGATTTTAAAAATAAAAAAAATAAAAAAGGTAAAACTTTGGCATGATTTTATGTTCGGGTATTGGGTTCATTGACATTGCAATTCTGCAAGTGAACAATTGTAATAGAGTTCAAAAATATGAAATATACAAATCACTTGAAATTGATTGACTGACGTATTTGGCTTGAGTTTAGCGATGTAATATCATTGTTCAATGAACAGTTTCATCTTCCAGCTTACAAATTATTTTTCCAAATAAAATCACCGTCTTATATCAGTAATTAAAGGGCATGTTTGATTGGGTGGATTAGAGCATCGGATTGGGATTATTAATCCGTGGGCCCAATTATCCTATGTTTGTTTTAACATTGTGGTTTAGGATTATTAATCCAATGGATAATTAATCCAACAAATTTGTAGGATTATTAGTAATGTGGTAGGGGTGGGATTATTAATCCAATGAATATTAATCCAATTGGATAGTGAATACCACACTAATTTAATAGGATTATTAATACTTCACTATTAATCTTGTGAATCAAACATGACCAAAGTTCACTAGCATCACTGCATGGTTGATCCACTGTTTTCAATATAAAAAATAAAAGAAGATGTTTTCTGTGCCTTTTCAGCTGGGGTTGCCCTTCTTTGGATTTCTTTTCTATTTTCTTGTTTCGGTTGGATCCTCTCCAACTTGGTAATGTACTAATATATGATTATGCTTGCTTGACAGTGCCAACTTAGTTGAGATTGTCTTGTGCAGCTATGGTACTCTTTGCACTCACCCCCCTTATCTTTTTTTGATGTATTTCTTCCTTGTTTGTTGGTTTATATCCATAAAGATTTTATTTTTTTGCTAATCAAAAAAAAAAAAAAAAGTACACTATTATGCTTTTGTGATGTATACTGCTCTGTAAAACACTGCATACACATTCTTAGAAATCTGATTGTATATTATGAACTATCAAAATATATATAGATATAGATATATATTTAAAGAGGAGTGAATAGAAAGAACTTGGATTCAACATAAACTCTGTCTAAGATTTTGATACAAAGTTCAAAAAATTTCAATTTAAATTCCTTGGTTTCTTCTTACCATAATTTTGTTGCTTGGTTTCAAAATAATTGAACTTTAACCTAGCATAATTAAATAGAATTGAGAATCTTTGACAGCCACGGATCAAGAAAAATTCTCATTTGAAAACAGTAAAACGCCACGTGCTATAACGCTACACAGCTAGTGTTTATTGAAAAAAACACTAAATAATTAATCAAACAAGGTAATAAATCAATAATTAATCAAAGGATGAATTACACTAATAGTCCATATAGTTTGAGACTTGTGTCACTTTGGTCCTTGACTTTTCAATTGTGACATATTTGTTCATGAATTTTGAATCTTGTTTCAAATTAGAACAATTGAAGATATCATTAGATTTTTCAAGGGTAAAATCGTCAATTTGATAAAATATAAACTAATTTGACAAAAATAAATGTCAAACAAATATTTTTGAATTTTTAAAAATTATTTATATCCACTAAAAATTAAATTATGTAAAATTGATAAATCTTTTAGACATTTATTTATTTTTTTTTACCAAAATAATTTTTATTATGTGTTTGGATGATGATCATGTAAAATTATTTTTTTAAAATTAATCATGTAATTTTTATTAATTTTTATCAATTTTACATAATTTTATCATTGGTGGATAAAAATAATTTTTTGACATTTATTTTTGTCAAATTAGTTTATATTTTATTAAATTGACGATTTTGCTCTTGAAATTAAACAATGGTATCTTCAATTGTCCTTATTTGGAACAAGATTCAAAATTCAGCGTCAAATGTATCACAATTAAAAAGTCAAGGACCAAAGTGACACGAGTTCCAAACTATAGGGACTGTTAGTGTAATTTGCCCTTAATCAAAAGTAGCCTAATCATCAATAAATAATCAAAAGGAGCCTAATACCAATTTTCCACCCCCAAGAATAAGGCCAAGTTTGGCAACACCAAAATAATCTATCTTTTTATCTTTTTTTCATCACATCACTTTTCTACTTTTCTGCACATCTTTTTATAAAAAGACAAAAAATATACTTATTTAGGTCATCCCAAATAACCCCTAAGATACCTACAACATAATCCTTCCCATTTTCATAGCGCCGCAAACTCTGTTGTGGAAAAAACATAATTCTTGGAACATTCTTTGAATGAAAATAAAATGCTTTATCTATAAATAAAATAAAAAAAATGAAATACTCGTATAAAATAAAATGCTTTAGTAGCTATACCTGTCAGATTTCCAATGGGACATGAATGTCTAATACGTTGCATGGCATCGAGTCAAAAGATGCCCTCTTATATGCCATGCTATATTATGCGTTCGGTTGTTTCTATACATGAAATTAAGAAGGAAAAAAAAAAAAAGACTTGTCAAAATAAAACATTCATATACACGAGTTGAGGAGACAAAAAAGAATGCCAATGGACATGAATATTCTTCAAGTGGGGCCTTTGAATTATTGCAAAAAAGGAATTGAAAAGAAAAGAGGAAGAAGAATAGAATTTGACAACGGATGTGCATTAAGAAGAGGAATCGATTCCAGTATGGAGAACTTCACTTGTTTTGATCTCTAGCTTTAAAACCTGAGCCATGCGCACCGGAACTACATGAGGCCTGCTTAGGAGGGAAGGTGTTATGTGCAAGTTGTCGACATGGAATCCACAATTTTGCATTGTGAACATTGCGTGTTTTTGTGTCCATGTCATCTTCGCAGATGGAGGTGTCATCTTGTGAGTTGGAGATGGGGTAGATGAGAAAAAAAAAATCTTTGCAACCAGCTTTCAAATAACAACTCCCCCTCATAACACCTTGCTAGAAATGGATAGAGGAAAGAGAATAAATTTTTGAAAGCCTTTTCTTTCAAATAATGCATGGGGAATCATATAAAGAGGGGTGTTATTGGAATTTTGTATGGAAAAAAAGTGGTAGTCCTATGGAACTTCTCTTTGCACCCTCCTAAATTCTTTTAGTTCACACCATTACTTAGTTCAAATACACAATTTTAATTTTTTTTACTCTGTTCATTTCATCTAATCCTCAATTCCGAACCTAAACCATAACTCCATCCCATTAGTCACCACTGTTGCTCTCCGTAGAATATCGCCACCCCTTTCCTAGCCCTCCCCTACCTCTCCTCTAGCCTCCACCTCCCACACCTCCTCCTAGATCTAGGATTTGATCACCACCCTTTGCCTAGCCCTCCGCTACCCCTCCTCTAGCCCTCCACCTCTCACACCTCCTCCTAGATCTAGGATTTGAAGGTGCTTACGAAGGAGTGGAGGGTGGCACTAGCATAGGGGGTGGGAGAGGGTGCTGCAATGGTGGGGTTGCCGTGAAGATGAAGCAAGAGGTTGGGTCATAGTGGTAGGGAGCTAAGGAAAGGGGATCACATTGGCTAGGGTTTTGTAGCAACAAGTTGTGGCAGCCAGTGGTGGTGAGGTTTGGAGAGGTGTGTTATTTATCTTTAAGGGTAATTAGCATTTAAACTCGTGCGATGTACAGGCTAAATAAATAATTAAAAATAATTTTAAAATTAAATAATAACATAAAATTTATTTAAAATGTATATAAAAATAAGTTAGAATGAATTAAATTTTAACCATTTTATTATAATATATATTGTAGTTGTTATGTCATTAATTGTATATTCTACGTTCACAATAAAAATACATGTCATAATTTAATTGGTAAAGATGAAAAAAACAAAATAAATTAAATATATATGATAAAATAAAAATAATTTTTGTTTTATAATTTTTTTAGTTTTACATTCTATGTTAAAGTTTGTCATAAAACTTAAACATACTTTTTAGAAATAAAACAATATATATATATATATATATATATTTGATAAAATCGTTAAAATCCGTCAAAAGACTAATCAACTTACACAAAAATCAATTAATTAAAATTTTTAAATTTTATTTTATTTTAAAATTTAAACTGTTTTCAACTAAAACATGAATAACATTACAATATTAAATGAGAGCATAAGTTTGCTTTATATAAGTGAAACAATTCACTTTTTTCTTCTATTTCTGATGTGGGATTGTATAAAATAAAAATTAACAATTGTTCGGGCGGAAAGTTTTTTTTGAATCAAAACAATATCAATTATTTAATTTTTAATTAGGTCAACCTTTAGTTTATTTCGAATCAAACAAATCTAACAAATATATTTTGATAAAATTGCTAAGATCGCAATTAAACTAGCGAATCAATTAAACAAAAAATGATTCAGCCTAATCGGCTAAGTTAAAAGACCAATCAACTTAAACAAAAATTAATTAATTAAAAATTTTAAATGTTATTTTAATTTTAAAATTTAAACTATCTTGAATTAAAACATGCATAACAACACAATATTAAATAGGAGTATAATGTTCATTTTATATAAGTGAAGAAACTCATTTTTTTCTGCTTTTCCCAATGTGGAATATCGAGATAATTTTTTTCAAATATCATAATAATTAAATTATAATTATATACATGGAAAATAAGTATTTCTCAAATAGAATTCATACAAAATTAGTTATTATAATTAAAATTGAGTTTAGGTAGGACTTTATATGTAAATAAAAAATGCATGTTGATGTGGATTTTTAAAAAAAAGTCTTTAGATTTTGCCAAGTAAGAAAAAAAATTACTTTTAATAATATATGATTTGCTTTACGGATATGCAAAAGAAGAAATTGTGTGAATTAAGAGAATGGTAATTTGCTCAATCTTATCCCACGTGCAAAAAAACTCTTAACCTTTTACAATAGAGCAATCTTTATTATTGTGTCAAGACCCGCCCTCCCATATGTGCTCTATGCATCCACTTAACAATTCGTTACTTCAAAAGCCCTCCCCCACACATACGAATAATACCACCCTCCAAAAAAAAAAAAAATTATAAGTCAGAATTAAGAAGGAAAAAAAAAAGAAGTCAGAACTCTCTAAATCTTTCAAAAAAAAAATTTCACTTTTGGAATCCCATCTAAAAATAAATAAATAAAAAATAAAAAATAAAAAATCTGAATTACTCATAAAACATGAAAAAGGGACATCCAAGGGCCCCACTGCATCTTGAGGCCTTAAAACAAATATGTATATAAACCACCCCAAACCCATCCACCAAACATCACCAATTCCTTCACCTATTTTCCTCTTTGCTACTGATAAATTTGCTGTGCTACTATTTCTTATTTCATTTTCTTCATCTTCTTGAGGTGAGCCTCCCTAATTGTTTTTTCATTTCAGATCATTTCCAAGTTTTTTTTTTTTTTTTTTTTTTTTTTTTTCTATCAATTATATTTTGCCTCTAGTAATTTTAGTAAAAATTTTAATATCTGTAAAAATACTCAATTGCATAACATCAAACAAAGTATGTTTGGTTAAACAATTGAAGTACGGATTAATTATTTTAAACTTGACTATTAGTTAAGATAGGATACATAATCTAACGGATTCGTAGTCTTAACACTATTAGTCATGGGAATGCTAATCCAGTCCGCCCAAACAAACATGGTGTGTTAGACTCTGGAGTAGTTTGTGCATAAATGCACCTTCCTATATCGTAAGGGTGTTAGACTCTGGAGTAGTTTGTGCATAAATGCACCTTCCTATATCGTAAGGACTTTGTCGAGGCAAAACCGTGCAATTTTTAACACATTGCTTTTATCTTCCCGTGCATTTACTAATTAACTTGTTTAGAATAGGCTTCTAATTTTACTTCTGCATAAATGCTAGTAGAACATTTATTCCCGGTGTAAGATTATACTTATAGCTTCAAAGATCAAATTTGATAGCTCTATTTCTTACATATATATATATATATTTTTTTGGTGGGTAATTTCAGATAAAAACAAAATGAGCAGATCGGACGGAGACTGGATGTGTGGTTCATGCCAACACATGAACTTCAAGAAGCGGGACTCGTGCCAACGATGCTCAACTCCCAAGTTTGGAGGCGGGGCTGACATGTCATCGTATGGAATAAACAGGACAGAAGTCTTGGCAGGGGACTGGTACTGCCATGCCATGAACTGTGGGGCCCACAACTACGCAAGCCGGACAAGTTGCTATAGGTGTGGCACTACTAAACAAGATTATTGTGGATATGGCGGTGGCACGATGGCGGCTGCTGGTGGTTATCTATACGATGGAAGTGGCCTCCCGGGATGGAAATCTGGTGACTGGATTTGCACTAGGTTAGTTAGTTTAGTTCACATTTACCGGATAATTTAAAACATAAGATCATGAAAATAGAAAAATATTGTTTCTAACACAACACTACTAATACTAATCAAAACAATAAAATTACAAACATACTATTCAAAACATACCCTCATGAATAGTAACAACCATCATAACAATAAAATAAAATAAAAAAACACCTGGATCTCTTTGGGTGTATTTTGGTTCTCTGTTTTTATTTTGCAGGAAACTTGTTTTCAAAAAGTATTTCAGATTTTTTTATTTTTTTATTTTTAAACAACTCATATTTTGGGAAACATAAAAAAGAAAACAATGGATGTTTTTGAACTTTTAATTCTTTTAGTTTCTGAAAACATGAAAAACAAAAAAAAAATAAAGACCACGACCAAACATGCTAACTAATATTCAAAACGGAACCTCATGAAAATAAAACTAATATAAAACACTACTACTACACAGTGTAATCAAATGTTGAATAATCACAATGTTCTTAAAAATAAAAATCAATAGATATTAATCCTCATGAATTTGTATCAATGTACCATTTCTATTTTGGTTTCTCATCTAAGATGAGTTTGCGATTTTCATATGGTCAGTCCTATATGTGGTTGGCACAACTATGCTAGCAGGATGGAATGCTTCAAATGCAGAACACCGCGGGATTAGGGTAAGCTATCTTCATTGTCTTTATCGGATAAATTTTTTTTTTTAATTGTTTCCAAACACTAATGCTGTGTTTGGTTGGGAGATTTGGGGAGGGATTTGGAAAGGGAAAAGGAAAAGGTGTGTGAAACTAGGTGAAATGTAGATATATTTTATTCACATTTCACCTAACTTTTCCCTTTCCCTTTCCAAATCCCTCCCCAAATCCTCTAACCAAACACAACGTAAATGTTCATCTTTCTAAGATTCATATATATATTTTTTTGTTTTTTCAGGTGGTGCGGTTTAAGGAAAGTGAATTAACACCTCTTCTTTTTTTCCCTTTTTTTTCTTGCCTACTTTCTCCTCATTTCCTGGTTGTGTTTAATAAGCTTTACATTTATGTTTGATGATCCATTTTCACAAGCATAGCCATGTATTTGCCCCAACTAGGGTTTCAAACTTTTATTTTATGAAGCAAATGAAAACTCTTCACTTCTTCAATAAATCTCTCTCTCTCAATATTTTTTTTGGGGGTGGTCCATGGAATGTAAAATGTAGTGGTTTCTGCAATCAAAACTGTCAACCAAAGCTGCTTAAGTCTACAAAGCAATTCAAATACACATCATGACCAATTAGGACCACCAAAACAATGTATTCAACCAATGCAATAACAAAAAGCTGTATCTATTTCGTCACCGCCTAGGTGGATGCTTCTGATTGGTTCCATGTTTGAAAAAAAAAAATCAGAAAAAACAAAAAAATCAAGAAGAGTCATATCTTGGCATGTATGCATTCACATAAAATGGCGATATGTATTGCTTCTCATCCAATTGAACAATGATAGAATATGGAGGAATTGGATATGAGATTCAAAGATTCTATATATATATTTTTCTTCTTTTTAAGTAGTTCGCTTCAAAAGACAGCCTTGTTTTGGAGCGATAAAAATCGAATCCTTTAAGCATAAAAAATCATTAATAATTTATGTAGATAAGAAGCAGATGCTCTGCTTTATGAGCTCATATGCAACGTCAAGTTCAAAGTGAAGTCAAAATCCAACTTTCTCTTTAGAACCTTTTGATTGATTCACTTACTGCTCTGCAATTCACAATCCATAAGGTTTTTTGCTCACAGAATCAGTTGTTACATTACCGTTAAAGTCCCTTTCCAAATTGGGAAAAAAATAACTCCAAGTTAGCTTAGGGTGGACTTCCTAACCCTTTTTAGGTTTGCTATATTGGTCTTGTTTGATGTAGCTTTTGGCAACCTAAGATAATCTACATGCAAAACCTTAAAGTATTCGTTCCTCTCCCAACTTCCCATGTTATTTTCATCTCATAATTTTATAAATAGAAGTTGTAGCAAATACTTTGGAACAAAGTAGTTGTTCAAAGAAGGGTCATTAACTTGATGTGCATATTGAATGCGTGATCATTAGTGGCTAGAAATGTGGTTCTTAGGATCAACCGCCTAAGCCATTTTTAGGTTTGCTACATTTGCTCCATTTGATACTAGCAAGTTAAATGTTGATAACTTAAATGTGCAAAAGTTAAAAGTATCTATTTTCTATATTATTAAGTTATTTTCAATTTATTTAAATTAGTAAAGTTGTAACATACGTCATGACACAAATTACCGAGGCCATTGGCTTGATGTGCATGTTGAATATATGCTTACTATTGGTTAAAAATGTGGTTTCCATAAAGGCATTAGTTTGTTGGCCCCTATACTCCATTGCTCAACTTTGATAGATTCTTGTTGCCTCCTATATTACTTCATATGCGTTTTTGATGTGAAGAGTTCTAATTAATGACGGAATTGCCCTTTTTTGGTGTCATAATCAAGCAAAACAATAAATTACAGAGGACATTATGTTTGTTGTAGTTTTAGATTTGAGCAGCCAAGGCCCTGGGATAAGGCAGTCTTTGCTACTGCATTAACAAAACCCTTTATGAAAGCAATCTTCATGTTAATGTAAAATGTAAATTGTAAAATGTAAACTACCACCCACCTATCACCTCCACTACCACTCACTCCACCTACCACCTCCATGTTGGGATCTGGGATCCCGCCCAAGACCTTATAGAAATTATTCCATGCAGAAAAACACACCCACACTCAAGGAGACACAATATTTAACGTGGTTCGGCCTCAATGCCTACGTCCACGGGAGAGTAGCCGGTTATCACTATAACAATGGAGATATTACAGGAAGATTACAATAGAGGAGGAGCTCACACTCTCCTCACTCACACACTCACCCGTCTCCCTCGCTCACACCGAGAGAGACGGTCTCTCCGCCTCACATTATCTCATCCTCTGACTTGCTCTGTTTCTCACTCTCTCAATTAAACTCTCACCACAACCTCCATTTATACCACTAACAGAGGGAGAGCTTGGCTGTCCATGCACATGGCCAGTCTTTCTCCACATGCATCTTCTTTCACATGGCCACACACCTTTGTTGCTGCACTCTTGCAGCACATGGAGGATGATCACCCCTCACATGGTTAAGAACACAAATCACCCCTCAACCCATGTGAGGTGATCCACAACACACATTGCTGCTAATCTTGTCACGCCCAAATTCAACATAGTTTGCATCTCTTCACTGAGACGCTGCATCCCTTGAAAGCTAGAGATAATACACCAGAGATAACAAGAGGAGGAGGAATCCTACATCCTCAACTCAACTCACACCACTCTCTGATTTGGAGAGAGCCACTGCTCCTATTCCCAACGCTTCCATGCTTCCTGTCTCGGATGTCTATACCTACTATGCTTGAACTTGCGCAACCAAGATATCCGACACCCCCTGATTGGATGTCCTCGACCCCCTGCTGGAATGCCCTTGACGTCATGCATTACCTCGCAGAGACTAGTCATTGGAGCAATAGAAAACTCGTTGTTTATCTCATCAACGTCCTCTTGCTTCTTTGCTCGGAGCTTTTTCCTCTGAACTTTCAGCCTTTGCCCTCTGCACTTCTGAACAACCTCCTGGCGTTTCCACATACGCTTGTTGTCTGTGCCTTTGCAATCCCTGATTTGCTGTCCAGATATGATGGTGACAGTAGCTCCATCTATCAAAGCATCGTCAGCTATGCAATTCCTTGCATAGTGCCCGTACCCATGGCTTCTGGTCTCCTTGCGTCGGGCTCGCCTGAGAGATCCGCATCAACTCTATCCTCCGCTGCCATGGAACTAAAGAACACCAGAAATATACTTGCCACTCCTTGGCACGCAAACCGAGGCGATGACAGATACAATAAAAATGAGATGCCTCGAAGTACGTCAACCTGCTGCTGCACACTCTTCTCGCGCCTCTGTACGACACTCTAGCGTACCCTTGCACTGTTGCACGTCTGCAATTGTACTTCTGCGCTTAGTATGCTCCTCTGCAACTATTGTTCTACATGTCCACATACCATTAGTACCTTCTCGTATACAGTAGCTCCAACAGCCACAGTATTTCCCTGAGCCTGTACTGGTTGCCAAATCATCTATCCGTCGATGAATGGTCTTCTCTTTTGATTGAACCAGATCCTCCGATCACCTCAACAACCAGGAAAGTTCCCAGGAAAGACTGGTGGGGTCACAACCGGTCCCACTTAAGAACCAGTCTCCTTAGACAGTGTCTTTTTTTTTACAGAACTTTCCTAAACCTTTGAGATAATCATGTCTGCAATCCTCTGATCGCCCCTGACCAATCCTGATCTCCCTCGATCTGCCATTTGATCAAGCCTGATCTCCCCTGGTCTTCAATGATCTATCTCAATCTGTATCTGGTTGTCCAATCTGGTCAGAATCTGCCCATTCTAACCTCTTCAGTGAATCCGCAACATTCCATAATATCCGGCAACCTTCCTTTGAGTATTGAAGATGACAAACACCCATGTTTTGACAATCTTTCCAAACCGTTCAGAATTTCACTATTCTGTCCTCGCAGTTGCGTCCGGAGCGGTCCGTTTAGCTAGAACCAACCTTCGCTGCATTTCCGGGGACCTCACTGAAAACTATCCCCGAAAACTGGGCCACTGGGCCACACCACAATTTTCTGAAAATTCTGGGCCAAATTACAATTTTCAGAAGTTCAGGGAATATTCCGTGTACCAACAGAATATTCCGTACACTGCCCCTGATGCCGTCTGCCACTTTAATCTGCCTTCCTTTTACAGAAACTCCGTCTCCAAAATCTGACCGTACGGATGTGTCCGGAATACTCCAAATAGTCGGAAACCATTATTGGATCACCAAAAACGGACTCCAAATGGCTTCGATATAGCCAAAACATTTTGTACGCCTCAGATCTGCGGCTGTACCTTCGCCGCGAAACACAGGATTCTTCCTCCTGCCTCTGGTTGACTGGTCAACACCACTGCTGACGTGGCAGACACGTGGCACAACAGTGTTGACGTGGCGCTGACATGGCTGCCACGCGTCGATGACCTGGCTGCTGACGCTGTTGCTGACGGGGCTGCCACGTGGATGACACGTGGCGGCGATTCTGACACGTTGATGCTGACGTGGCACGCGCGTGTCTGACACGCGCCTCCCCCACTCGTCTTCTTCCTTCCGCCGCGCGTGGGGCGCGTGCGTGAGACTGGGCCGACGCGCCGGCTGCTGTCACAGCGCGTGGGAGCGCGTGCAGAGACTGGAACTCACGCGCCAACTTCCAGGGGCGCGTGATGGCGCGTCCGGCGTCCGTTGGGTGTCTGTTTTATGTTTCTGGACTCCTCTCGTCGAGCCCTTGCTCCTGGTATGCTCAAAACTGGATTTCGAGCAATTTGATTTCTGGGCAGTTTCAAACAACACGCTGTTTTTGTTCCGAAACGCCACCGACGAGGCTCTGATACCACTTGTTGGGATCTGGGATCCCGCCCAAGACCTTATAGAAATTATTCCATGCAGAAAAACACACCCACACTCAAGGAGACACAATATTTAACGTGGTTCGGCCTCAATGCCTACGTCCACGGGAGAGTAGCCGGTTATCACTATAACAATGGAAATATTACAGAAAGATTACAATAGAGGAGGAGCTCACACTCTCCTCACTCACACACTCACCCGTCTCCCTCGCTCACACCGAGGGAGACGGTCTCACTTTGTCAGCTTATTTTTCTGTTTTGTTCCTCTCTCCAAACTCAAGTTGGCTAGTACCTATCCTCCTTGAGTTTGAGGGGGGCTGTTAATGTAAAATGTAAATTGTAAAATGTAAACTACCACCCACCTACCACCTCCACTACCACTCACTCCACCTACCACCTCCACTACCACTCACTCCACCTACCACCTCCTCTACCACCTACACCTACTACCATCTTCTCCTCTATATATATAGGAATTGTAATATACAGATACATCAATCAATACATCAATCAATTTATCTTACACTTCAAAGCCAGTTTTTGGCTTGATGAGAGTTTCTAGAATCCATCAAATTGTGGAATTTGAAGTCCAAAGCCAGTGGCCCAAAAGTGCCCTATGCGGGCCAGTCCACATCTGGCGTAAGATCCAATCTGTAAACTGAACGAAACAAACAATTGAGCTGATATTTCATTCGGAAATTAGGGTTGAACCTTTCAGGTGAATGTCACTGTCTTTACATTTCATCTATGTTGAAGAAAAATATATGCTGCAAAATATATGATTGGTATGGTGGTTTGTTAGTTCTGATGATGTTGGGCTGCTGCCTTTGATTTGTGTAGAGCAATGATACAAAGTTCTAAAAATAAAGGAAAATGCATGAGACCCCCAGTGGGGGTACTGGGGGTCTCTTCCTATTGGCCCAAAAACTGTTTTTTTTTTTTGGTGATTTCCAGCCATTACCAGCCCCCCACGTGGAGGTGGGGGTGCTGGGGGTCTCCCCTGCTGGGGGTCTCCAGCAGGGCCCAAAAATAAAGTATATGAGCTCTAGTGATGTAATATATATATATATATATATAGCAAAAATACAAGTCAAAATATCACATCACATGGTGAGACCCAATATCAGAGCTCTCTCTAGAGCTCTTCCTCTAGAACTTTCAAACATTTTCCATTTGTGTATTGTTTTAAGTGTTTGCTTTATTCTCTTGTCGGTTACTCACCAACTTTGAGATTTGTGTTAGTAAATAATTGCATATGTTTTTTTATGTCAATCTAGTTGGAATCTTGAGATTATATTATAATGGGTTTTGCACTCTCCTCCCCTTCATTGATGTAATTCATGTGCTTTGTTTACTTGTATTGATCAATAAATTTTTTTTTGCTAATTAAAGAAAAAATATGTGATTTATATGTTTTTCTTTTCTTGAAAACCTTGGCTTTCAATCATTTGGTGTCATTTTCATAATACAAAACTTGAGATTTCTTTATACGTAACATAACATTTATAGATGGTTTTATTGATGTAATTAAGAGGCGGCAATGAAAAATGAAAGAATTTGTTTTGTTATTTGAAAATATATTAGTACAAGTTCAGGACAAGAGTCACTGTCAACACTTTATGATTTGAAAATGGGTAAATTGCACTTTTTATTCTTTTGATCCATATTTCACGTGGATCTTTATTGTTTTAATCTAAACATTTTAATTTTTAGATTTTTTTTAATCTATTTTCAGTTTGATTCTTACGTATAATTTTTTGTTAATTTTTTCTATGTATACGTTTTAGGAGATTGATCCAAAAGTATTAATTTTAATCTCCAAATTGAATAGAAAATCCAAATTAAAATTAAACTTAAATATAGAAACCAAATTATTCAATTACCAAAGTTAAACATATGTGATTTATCGTTTGGAAATTTTAACTTGAAGAAAAAGGGTATCAAAATTACAGTTATACCCTCTAACCATACTCGAAATCGACTGTCTTGAAAAATGTATTCTTACCTGCTAAATTCAAATCGAACACATTCATCAATTTTAATTAATTTTCGATTTCTACTCACGATTGATACAATGAACTTCATACCTCAAAGCGAATCCAGCCTTTAAATTTATTTTCATTTGTTTTTAAAACAGTAATGCTAGGGATCATGAAAAATATATCATGAATATTATCATGAAAGATTCTCAACCTTTAGATTACTCATACAATAAAACACCACACACTAATCAAGACTAATCAATGGATGAAAAATCTTCATGATGTATTTCATGATATATTTTTCATGATCCCTAACATTACTTTTTTTAAAAAGTCAAGAGAGAGAGTATTGCCTTAAATATTCTAACAACAATGTAACGGATACTTACACATTTACTAACAGTCTTAGTAATATCCTTACAAGTTTTGATAAGATCAACCATGACTTAGCATGGGACCCACATTAACTTGTGAGTGTTAGTAAGATTTTTAGTATTCCTAACATTTTTCGATATTCTAATTGATTGTTAAATCATTAGACTTGAAAAGTGAGTCTATTTTTTAAAATTAAATAGCAATACTCAATAAAAAAATTATGAGCAATTTTCTGATCACTTTTATCAAACTGTAGACTTTTCCATTTTTGTCCATTACTTAAGATATGTGAGTCTAGTTTCTCTATCATAATTTTTTTGCAACGATCTTATTATATTTTTTATTACAATTAAACACATGATTCAAATTAAAAATAAAATAAAATAACATTAAAATTATAATTATAATTATTTACTCTAGAATGAAGTAATTTTGCTTCAATTTAATTACCATGATGATGATGATGATGATGATGATATGTGTACAAAATAGGATAAAGATTATGTATATCTTTATTTAAGACTAATCAAGGGATGAAAAATCTTCATGATGTATTTCATGATATATTTTTCATGATCCCTAACATTACTCTTTTTAAAAAGTCAAGAACTCATTTGCCAGTCGTTGATTTAAGGGAGAACTACGTGAGAGAAGGAGAAAAAAAACTCCTACCACATGAAGAGGTGCAAGTGACACTCACACCCCACAGTCTTTTATTTGCACTCCACCATAGATATACTTATACCCTTATCTATTCGTAATTTTTTTTTCTTCTCCTACCTGCATGAATTCCTCCTTAATTTAAAAACATGCATAAAGATGGCCCATATGAAGCTTAAGGTTTATGACGCAAAAAATTTTGGGCCATAACCTCATCACCATACATTTTTTTTCCAACTTCATGATATTATAAATACTAATAAAAAAATATTAGATAAAAAAGAACTTGTACCAAAAAGGCTATGCTTGTAAACTCATGTGTTATTTTTTGACATAATTTATTTTTAGGCTCACGTAATCTTGTCCTTTTGTCTCAATTTATTCACAATCATTTAATATATCTTGAGATTTTTATATCTTAAAATTCTCATATGATCGGATGACAGCGAATGAATTGGGACAAGAAGAAAGAATTATTTGAGGATAGAAGATTTTTGCTCAAAGTATTTGCAACTTCACTCTGACAAATCCTCTGACAAATCCTCGAATACTGCAAAACATATATTTATAACAAACCAAAAACAGTATGTAAATCTCTATCTAATGTATATCAAATAAATATTTGATCTAATCTTACTTGGGAATACACAAAGATAAATAGCAGTGAATAGATTGAAAGTAAATCAAAATTAATATAAATGATATATATATATATATATATTAGTATAAAAGATATAAAAATATTATTATTTTTATTTATATGACTAACAAACCACAGATGAAAAAAGAGATTAATAGTTATCTTAATTAAAATTTTAATGAAATCTAATATAATTATGTTAAATTTTTTATTGTATTTTTAAAAAAAAACTTCAAGAGAAGTAAGTCTAATTGTCACAAAAAAAGAAAAAGAAAAAAAAGGAAGTAAGTCTAATTTACCTTTAAAAAAAGTTGTTGATATTGTTTAGATGTTCCAAATCCAAACTTCCAAGTCCAATTATGTAATTTACTCAATTTTCTTAATTTGAAAACTTAGACTTCGTTTAGGACCACGTCAATTTAATAATTTTTTAGCTATTTAACTAAAATATAAGCTAAAAAAAATTAATATATTTAGAATAATTTTTTAACTTTTTATGAAAAAATGTAAAAAAAAAAAAAAAAACCTTTCATTTTTTATATAAATTGCTGACTTTTTAATTTTTTTAATAATTTTTAATTTTTTTTTGACTAAACGGATGGCTTTCCAAACCAACGAGGCCTTAATCCCTATATTCTGCCGTAATAACATCTTAAACACTACATATATTAGGGTTTTAGCCGTTTTCATGAGTTTTGTAACTTCACTTTGGTCTTGAAGTTACTGATCCTTGTTCAACTAGGGCTTTGTGTACGGCGGCTAGGGTTTCTATTCCCTTTCTGTTTCTCCTAACCCACATATATACAATTTTTTTCATTCTAACTTTTGTTAGGGTTTTGCATAAAAAGTTCTGAACTTTGATCATTTTTTTCAAATTCACATACAAATTCAATTTTGGTTTTTGATCTGCTTTGATGAGATTTTGTTTTAGCCCAAGTTACAATCTGGGTGTTCTTGATTGTTCTCTGGAAGTCCTGTAATCAACATCATATTCAGATTTGAACTTAAATTCTATCTGGGTGTTCTTGATCAATCAGATATATTCAGGTTTGCTGATTTTTCAATCTTTATCTCCGCTCATTCTCGCATGTTTAAATTAACTTTAGTTCAAATACTTTCTGGGTAATCTTGATCATACTGTCATTCGGGTTTTAATCAATTGTGCATCATGTTTGTTGATTCTTTATTGCCATTTCAGTTTATATCTTATTAGTGAATTGGGTTGTATTGTATTCAATTGATACAATTGTTATCTGCCCAAAATTTAATCTTGATCAACTTTTCAGCCAAAATCATGAGTTTTCCTGATCCTCAACCACAGCCTCCCTTTGTGCCGCCTTTTTCGCAAGGTGATATTGTTGGCTTTTGGCCTCAAATTCCATTAAACGATGAAGACATGGACTCACATTCACAATTTGATCATGGACCCCTTTTTAAGAAGCCAAGAAATTTTGGAAACAACCCAGCAAATTCCACACCTTTTCCACCAATGAATCCGAGGATTATGGATCTGACAAACCCTCCAATCAATAGAGGAACTGGCCATATCTTTTATAAGACACGTATGTGCTTGAAATTTTTGGAGGGTAATTGTCGGAATGGAGAGCATTGTACCTTTGCACATGGGCCTGAAGACTTGCGAGAACCCCCACCCAATTGGCAAGAAATTGTTGGTGCGCGTGACAAGGACAAAGGGCTGGGAAATTGGAACAATGATCAGAGAATGGTGCATAAGATGAAAATTTGCAAGAGGTTTTATAATGGAGAAGAGTGTCCTTATGGGGACAAATGCAATTTTCTTCATGAGCAGAAGTTCAAGACTGAGATGGGGAGCCCGAGAGAGTGTTCTGCAATAAGCATTGGAACTACAGGGTCTATGGTGGGGAATAGGAGTGTTTCTGATCAATTCGAAGTGAATACTAATAAGCATGTTAATGCTAGTTCTGATGATTTTCGAGATTATATGAAACCTACTTATTGGAAGACAAAGCTCTGTATCAAGTGGGAGACCACAGGACAGTGTCCTTTCGGTGAGAGATGCCATTTTGCTCATGGGCTGTCAGGTATATATTATCACTAATGCATAGCTTGATTCATTATTAGTTGCATTGTTGTTCCTTTGTGAAATTGATTTGTTGTTCAAATATGGAATAAGGGTGATCCATTTTTTCAGAGCCTTGCTTGGAATATACCTCGTAATATCTTGAAAATACAATCTTTGTTATTATTGTGTATATTTGGATAATTTATCCAATTAAATTTGATGTACCTCCTACTAGCTATTTAAGGTATTGTTAAATTGATACTTCAAAAGCACCTGTTTTTGGAATTTACTACTTACTCTTCAGGAATCAAAGAAGAAATTTGCTTTGTTGTCAAAGCAAGAAGTTGTTTTTGGAAGTAGAAATTTATTGTTTTATGCCGATATAGTGGTTTTTTAACCTTTTGACTTATTTTTTATATTCTGATTCCATTTTACCTCCAAAATTAATGTATTAAATTGAAACTGCCACTTTATGTGAAGTTTCTTTTTGTAACGAATGAGAAAAAACAAATGAAAGGTGAAAAAAGTCTTCTTCATTGAGAACTTAAAATACTTCCCAAAGGTGATTTCTGATTTTTGCTTCTTTTTTTTTTTTTGGTCAAACAGAGTTACAGGCGCCCGGTGGCCACATTGAAGCCGAAGCAGTGAATACATTGTCTATTCCAACAAAACCCGTTTTGGTTCCTGCAAATGATGTTGTACCTCCTAGCAGGACAGTAGTCTGTGCTCCTGCAAAGGAAGATGTTAAGGGTAAGAAATGCTTTCCAAAGTGGAAAGGAGCCAAGAAGATCGATCGTATTTATGCTGATTGGATCGATGATCTGACACCTCCTCTGAGCTTGCCAAACAAAGTACAGAGCTGAGAAGTCTATGATTCACTTCAAGTTCTTTTGCGTATGGAGTTTCTTTTGCGTTTTATCCAACAAGATTAAGAAATGTTCAATGGGTTCTGCAATTTTGCTGTCAATTTTGAAGGTACCCTGCAAGTTCATTTTGATTTATCTCAAAGGGATGAAAACATGATGGAATGCATGGTTTTTGTTCTTTTCTTTTCTTTTTATTGTCCTCTATTCATTAATCATATTAAGTTTTGAGATTTGGAATTGTTTGTAGACAAGAATTTTAATAAGGAAATGTTTTGGTTTTCAATAAGAAGTGTGCTTGTTTCGAATGAACATGCAAATATATCCTTGAAGGTTTGGAATTTTTGTGAGTATGTTCAACAGCTTGTTTCATTCATGTTTGTTATATTTTATAAAATAATTTTTAATCCAAAATTCTTGACTTTAACTGTGGAGTTTGTGTTTTGTGGTGCTAGTCCTAGTACTTGCCCTTAAATATTTCTGTTTTGAATCTCTGGAATAACTGGTAGTGAGTTTTTCCAATTCTTTTAGTTGGAATTTGACAAATGCTTTTTTAGTGTTTTTTTTTTTTTAGAATTAAAAAAAGCTAATGATAGAGGGTAAAATTATCTTTTAAAATTTGCTAAAATTGCTGTTTTTTTCCGGAGAAGTTATCCAAACAATTTGTTTTAAGGTTTTTTACCAGAAAAAAAAAAAAAAAAAGTTTATGATGGTACGAAATGGACTTTCTAAAGTATATTAGTAGAGGAAGCCATGAAATATTTTCAAACTAGTTTAAAGAAGAAGAAAAATGAGAAAATTGTTTTGAAATACTTGCATTCAAGGAATACCCATATATGAGATATTTACCACAAGAAAACATTGAATTTTTCAAGGATAAAATTTGTATCTGAAAGAACAAGGACCAAGTAGGTCTGATGCAGAAATTGTGTAGATATAGAAATAAACAAATAATAACATATTTTTTTATTTCTATAATTAACAAATTATTGAGAATTACAATTTAAAAGAAGGTCGTTTTGATTTTGTTAAAAATTTAATTTTTCTAAACTTTAAGAAGTTGTTGTTATTAATTTTAGCTTAAGACTGGTTTGAAAATTGACTTTTAAATTTTTTTGACTTTTTATAATATTTTTTTGACATTTTAAATTAATATTTAACTAATTTGAAGGATAATACTGAAGATAATCTCTCACTCTAATGTCCAACAATGTTAAAGACTCATATTTTACATTTATAAATATATATGTGGTAAGGGTCGTGAGTCTTATATTATTAAGTGTATAATCAAATAAAAAATGATATTTATTAAATCACAAAATTATGGATTGAATTGTGAGAAAATTTTAAATTCTTGAGACATTTTTTTTTCTCTAATCAGAATATTTTTTGCCACATGGTGGAATATGATTCATGATTGGACAATAATTAGTTTTTTTTTTTTTTTTTGAACAAATAATCAGTTTGTTTGGTTTTGGTTTTTAGAAAATTTTGCTCTTTTATTTTTTGTATTTTTTTGTTTTCAATGTTTTTTTAATATTTTAAGCAATTTTTTTTTAATTTTTAGACCCATCTAATATAAATACACTAAAAAAAGTATAATATTTGTGAAATTTTTTTAAAAAATTCACTAAATACCAAAAACACAAAAAAAAAAATTCAGTATATTTTTTATAATTTTGTGTATTTATTAATTTTTTAATATATTTTTTCACGAATATTTTATCTATTTAGATATATCTAAGTAAGATGAATCTTAAAAGGTAAATAATTTGCTTAAAATTTTAAAATTATTCACTAAAACAAAAAAAAAATACAAAAAATAAAAA
Source organism: Camellia sinensis (assembly GCF_004153795.1). NCBI lineage: Eukaryota > Viridiplantae > Streptophyta > Magnoliopsida > Ericales > Theaceae > Camellia > Camellia sinensis. Next base: position 85,277 of record NW_021028184.1, read on the forward strand.
AACTTAATTTCCAAAAAAATAAATTTAAAAAATAAAAACCAAACACACTTTAATGTTGATGCGTCAAATACCCTGTGATCAGCTTTGAGGTGATTAAGACCATCTCCAACGCTTCAGCAAACCTGATATCAAATTCAAAATTTGATGAAAAAGTCACTTTTTTGAGCTCCAATGGTTTCACCAAATCGATATCAAATCCAGAATTCAGCAAATCTTGTACCAAAATGAGAACAGGCGAAGTATTTTATCAAATCACTGTTCCTAACCGTTGGGAGAGACCAACCGGTCAACCAGCCGGTTGACCAACCGGTTGACCGCCTAAAGGTTCAAACGGTTCGAAGAAAAAGGTTCAAACAGTAAAAAAAAAAAAAAAAAAATTTTTTTTGCCTAACCGGTCGACCACTAAAAGGTTCAAAAAGTTCCAAAAAAAAAAAAAAAAAAAAAAATAAAAAAAAAAGAAGCCTAAAAGCCTAAGATGAATTTGGCCACATGGCATTAATTGATTGTTGAATCACGCACCTTACGGTGGTCTCGATGTCGTCAGATTCCTTCTTCGACTCTTCCATGAATTGCGAAACCACTGGATCACTCTACCTTTGAGGCTGGAAGTGCAGGATCTCTCTCTCAAAACCATCATTTCACTGCTCCCTCTCTCTCTCTCTCTTCGGTGAAAATGGCGATGTTCTTCAAAAGACTGGCCAAAGCTGCACCGATCGCATTCAGTCACGCATTTCGTGACCAACCCAAATCGAGTTTCCCCAGTTTTCGAGTTCCCTTCGGAGCAATTACTGCGATTTCTGGTGGAATCTCGTATTACTACTACTTTTCTTCACCGAAATTGGTAATTTCTAATCTCAATTTCATTTGGTTTGATTTTAACTTTATGGAAATGAAGTGTGCCGTTTTCTGAAAATGAATTCTTTGCAATTAGATGTTTGTATTGAGGGCTTTGAATGTTGGGTTTTGCTCAAAGTATGTGGATTGAAATATGTTGATGATTGTGGACTTGGGTTTTTTGGTAGTGTTAATATTGAAAAAATATTCATCATAAGTCATCAAACCTGAGTATGTATATAGAATTTAAGAATTATGTATTAGGGGTATTAAAAGTGTTCGAATTTACCTGATTGAAGTGCGTAGTTTGAATTATGTTGGTACATTTGGATGTGAACATGTGTATAATCATCAGTTAAAGGCTTATGGCAATATGGAATTTGAGTGTAATTGCATTTGGAAATTGGATTTTTGAATATTCTGAATAATGCTATAGTTATTATGGAAATTGACATTAGGAATTCTGAATAATGCTATAGTTATTATGGAAATTGACATTAGGAATTTGGTAATTTCTAATCTCAATTAGATGTTTGTATTAAGGGCTTTGAATGCTTGGAATAATGGGTTTGTTCAACGTGTTGTGGATTGATATCTCTTGATGATTGTGGACTTTGGGTTTCATTGGTAGTGCTGTTAATATTGAAAATATTCATCATCAATAGTTGGGCAGTTTGAAGCAGTTGGGAATGTGATTGTGTTGCCATTTTTAGATGTGCACAAGCATATCATCAGTGAGTGTAATTGCATTTCGAAATTGGACTTTGGGATATTCAATAATGCTCCAGTAATTACCCTAAGAAGTTGAACATTGACCATCTCCACAAGAGGGAAAACCATACCATCATGCCAAAATCATGTATCCAGTTTCAGTAGTGATCAAGACTCTATAATGTAGATTTCGTCTTGATCGAAGCTTGGGATTCATTGGTTAACTTGGTTTTCTTAATTTACGGAATGGAAGCAGCAGTTCTCTTATCTCATCTAGTATCCAGCTATCAAAGCTGTTCTTTCCTGTACCCATTTAACAGATGAATTTTAGAAATTTGGGAACACTGGTATTAAACTACTTTTAATGATAAACTATTTCATTCTAATTTCATAATGAAAACCTCAACGTAATCTGATTTTCTAATTTACAGGTTTATTTAGATCAAATCAATGAAGAAATGGGTCCAAAAGTTGGTAAGAGTCTCTCTCTCTGAATGCATTAAAATTTAAAACATGACATTGATATTGCTCGTCTTTGATTAGCAATCTGTTAGACATTGACTGTGGGACCAATATGAGTACATTTAACTGGTAAGACCGAATTTGGATGTGATCATAGTCTATTTTAGTCCACCAATATTTTTTTTCCAATTTAGATTACTTAACAGTATATACCAACCAGATAGAAATTCTACTATATAAAATGTAATGATTTAATTTCCATCTTATTTACCTAAATGGTTTAATTTTAGAAGCTAGTCTCCTTTAAGGGCTGGGATTAAAGCAGAAAGAAAGAGATGTAAGTTCAAATTTTTTTCTCACAAAAATTCCAAGCAAATAGATCACACTAGAAAGTTGAGTTCAGATCTGTTATTGTTATTTTTTACACTGGAATTTCTTACTCTGGCCTAGCCTTGAGGGAAAGGGAGAGGACGTTGGGGATCAAACACAGCCACACGACCTGTACCATCAGGCCATGTCCACTGGTCCAACTTCATAGTTGAATCAGCAGTTTGATTATATAAAAGAAAAAGGTTAAAGAGTTAAGGAGTTCGGCTAAGCCGGAAAGATAGATCGAGTTTAGCCTCTTGATTTACACTTTCGAACTGAAAGAAGCTGGCGGCAAAGGAAGTGGCAGCAGTGCATTAACAGCAACCTGCTAGCGCTGGATCAGGCTTCGGTTGGATTTTGTAAAGCTCTGCTCGGTAGAGTGGAAGCTTTCCAAGTAGAACACTATCCCGTGTGTGTGGGTGGGGGGGGGGGGGGGGGGGGGGTGGGGGGTGGGGGGTGGGGGGGGGGGGGGGGGGGGAGCATATCCCTTTTATTTCAAAGCTAAGGGGGAGAGAGAGAGATTGTACTCATTGTATGGGGGCAAGATTTTTCGATCCTCTCTCTCACTTGAAGAAAGCTAGCTCAAACTTACTATTTCTTAAGATATTGTTGAATGAGTTTGTTTTTTCAAGATAAGGTTAAGGTAAAGAAGTGGAGTCTATTAGGGGGATGGGTGAGAAAGGCCTTCTTTCTAGAAATGCAATAAGAACCGGCCGCTTGCCGCAGCAGAGTGCTTTGACCATGCTGCTATCCGCCGCTGAAGTGCTCAAGAGATTTCGTGCTGAATGTTGAGATCGGGGGTTAATAAATAATTGGAAGAGAGAGAGAGTGCTCGTTGATGATTTGCGAAACTCTTGATATGCGTACACATACACAATACATACACATGCATATATTGATGCATTAATAATTATTGAGACCTTGTTAATGGGTGTGCAAAAGATCCATAATAATGTTAATTTTGGTTTTAATTAGAAGGGGGTAGTGATGTTGAACCTACAGGTAGAGATGTTGATGTTGGTTTGCCCATGGTCTTTGGTTATGGGTTTGGAATGTTGCAATGGTGTTTTTTTATGAGTTTAAATCGTGTTTCCTGTGGGTTTGTGGTAACAGTTAAACATATAGTATAGCCAAACGCCACAAATACTCATCTTTTTTTTTTTTTTTGCTTATAATTTCTAAGCTGAAGTGATGATTTTTTTTTCTTTTCCCCAGCCCTCAATCCAAATAAGTGGCTTGAGTTTAAGCTGCAAGACAGAGCAAAGGTCAGCCACAACACTCACTTATTCAGGTCATCCTCTTGTCACCATTATCTTCAGATGTATTTTGGTTTTAAATTACTTGCATACTTGTTGATCAATGAAACCATGTTATATTTAAAGTAGTCTTGTCATATTTTCAGCTGCACTATCAGCTGTCTATTTAATCTGTAAATTTCAGTGATGCTTTTAGTCAGCTGATCATGGCTATATGATTATTAAAACAGAAGAGTGAATTTGGTCACACCACAGACACAAATGAACTTTCAAAGTTCCACATAGAACTTTAATTTATTTCATTTCGTTGAAGTTGAACGGTTTGGCTGTCTACATATCAAGGCAGCACCATAAAGAAGTTTTTAACATGATCGATAGTGATATGTATTGCTGATTTAATAGATTGATTCAATTAAATCTTCTTTTGAGAGGGTTCATTGCATCAATTAATAAATTTTTAGTTAATCTTGTCTTTCCAAAAGTAGCTCCACTTAAATATCTAATGATTAAGGTGGATTGGATGACCCTAGGAATTATTTATTTATGCTGCGTGCATTGCATAACACTTAAAACATACAAAATGTTGATTTTAATAAGCATCATTATAATTTTTTTATAAGCTAGGAAGGCATCGTTATTATTACCAAAGTGAAAACAGAAATGAATTCATTTGTTGAAATTACATGATATGCTCTAGTTCAATGTCATGAGTCATATGCATGCTGGTAAAAGCTCAATGAATTTCTGTCGTTAGAGCTGCTCGGTGAATTCTCTTGCATTAGAATCACAGTGAATGTAACGATACATTTGGGTTGACAAAAGCTCGTTCACTCTAACTGTGTTGTTCCCCTCATAATGCTAGGTTTTCATTTGATCCCACTGCCAATTTGGGTCTTGATGTAGCATCATGCATTATTACAAGGTATGTTTGGCTATACTCAATAAGAGGAACTACTTGTAAAATAATATTAATAATATATATTTTTTGTGTCCAAGATTTCAATTTGGAGTTAAGGTGGCTATTGGATTAATTTACTGGATATATCAGCCATATTCACCACCTTTCTTTTATTGCTGAAGGGCTCCATTAGGACAAGATGCTGAAGGAACGAAAAATATGTCATTCGCCCCGTAAGTCTTCTTGTCCATTTTTTTTCTCTTGATCGGGTTAATTCTTAAGGGAATTGGTGTTATCAGTTACACTTTCTTATTGACGATTCATGTAGAATCTCAATTTTTAAAATCGCATATCCATTGTTTCTAAATTTTATCACTTCATTTAACATACTTTAATGGTTTCCCCAATGATTTTCCTGGTGAATGTAGATAATTTATTTGAATTACATTGTTTCTCATATTATAACCTACTACATTTTAACTTCTAGTCAAATTGTTGAAAATCTTCTCAAGTTTGTGCCATTTTTAGGTATACTCCTATATCAGATCCTGATTCTAAGGGATACTTTGACTTGTTGATTAAGGTATGCATGTACTTTTTGCTTAGTATGAAATGCTCTTTGCTCTATAGATGTGCAACTATTCTGAAATTTTATTGCCTTTTACCTTGACAAATTGTTGCAGAGTGTACCCTGATGGGAAAATGAGTCAGCATTTTGCAAGCTTAAAACCAGGCGATGTAGTGGAAGTGAAAGGGTAGACATACACATGAGCAACCAGTAGGCAAGTATTTTTCTGTATTTCTTCTTACCATTGGATCCATTTTTTCTTTGCAGGCCTATTGAAAAGCTCAGATATAGTCCCAATATGAAGAAACACATTGGAATGGTAAGGATAGGACATCAATGTGTCCACTTTATTTCATCACTATTCAAGGAAGTCCAACTAAAAGATTAACAGTAATGAATAAAAATATAAGACGAAGGAAAAGGAAGGATAGAGCTATTAGCTTTCAACTAGTAATACAGACAAATTTGCATTAAATGTGATATCTGAAGAGGCTATTCTTATCTGCGTACTCCATCCATGCATGCCATCACTCTTTTTTTTGAAAAGCATGCCTTAAGTCATAAAATGCGACAGAAATTCTTAATTAAATTTCCAAGGAATCTAGAAGTTTCAGGTCGGAATTTTGTAGAACACCTTCGTGGAAGAGCATAGGTTTATGTATTTTTTAAATTACTAATCATTTGAGTAGCATTTTTTTCTTTTTCCTCCTCCTCACCCTTTCCAACAAACAAGGAGTTCCATAGGGGGAAAAAGAAAAAAAAAAAAGAAGACTTGCAAAAGTGTGTAGGTTTTGAAAGAATGTTCAAGGTTTTCAAAAAATATATAGATTCATAATATTGTTCTAAATGTTTCAATAATATTATACCTAGAAACTAATGCGAGTTAATCCTTCCTTGAAAGTTTATGTTCAGTTGGCATTAACTTGTTCAAATATCCAAGGCAAGAAAAACAGTGAAAACGTTCGGGCAAGAAACAAATCGAATGAAATTTGTAATCTGGTTTTGTAGGATTTTAAGCTCGAGAATAGGTATTGTACTTGGGGGTGTCCTAAAATTCAGTGCCAGTTTTTTGTCTTTTTAGACCTAAAAGATGTGAGCGAAAAAAATAATGGTGTTTGGGTTAACTTTTTGACTTTTTATGAAAAAATGTGTATTAAAAAATTGTATAAATAAGTGTGTAGGAGAAGATAGGGTAGGAGCCGTACGAAATGACAGTGGTGACCGGCTGTTTGAGTAGATGAGAAAATATTGTCTACTTCTTAGGCTTTGATTGGATGGTGTTGTTTGGCCCGTGGGAGCCTACCACGAGTCCCTTTTTTTTAATCGGAACCGTTCAATGTGTAGAACTCATCGAGTACTATATGTTTGTAAAAAATCACGTTGATTGGATATCGATAACTATCTGATCGTGTTAGTTTTCTTTGTCAACTGTTAACTATAATACTATTCAATTTTTATACAAAACTGATTTGATCATATAATTAGCGATATCCGATAGACGTGATTTTTTACAAACATATAGTATTAGACGAGTTCTATATATTGAACGGTTCGGATTATCAAAACGAAACCCATGATGGGCCTCCACAGGCCCAACTTTACCGTGCAAATAAGTGAATGTACGCATGTTATTATTTTTTGTTTTCCTTCAATTGCAGGTGGCTGACGTGTCCGTACGTTGATGGGTTGGTCGGATTGAACTTTTATATTAATTTACCATTTAAATTAATATTTGTATATTATTTTTTTAATAATTTTTTTTGATGAATAGTGATAACTTTTTAACTTTTTTGATAATTTTTTAACTTTTTAGATTTTTCAAGAGTTGCCAAACTTGGCCTTAGTCTTTTCTATTGGATTTATGAAGTTATCCTACTGATGACATGCTTCATCTTTATACGTAACTACTGCAGTTTTATGAATTACATTTAGCAGTGCTTGATCGCATATGAATTTAAATTAGTTTAAGCACTTGGGAGAATCAATGATGCTTTAAAAAATACATAGACATCATCTTCAATTTGCCATCCCTAAAGTTTCTAAGTGACAGATAGAGCCCCCAGATATATTTATTTTATTTGGTACTAAATGCTTGTGAACTCAATTTCTTCTGACAATGGAGGTTACTTCAGTACTAATTTTTACTCAAAAAAAGGAAAGAAAACAATCTAGAGGATATGCCTTATATTTGAACTTTTGGAAGACATTGCAACTAAAAAATGCTCAAATTTAGGGATGGATCTTTAGAATACTTATTCCCAACAGCCATGTAATTTACTCTACATATAACAACTTGGATTTTCTGCGAGGGGTGAAATATCATTTCAGGTGCAAACCTTCCTCTGCAACTTTTCTCACAGAGCCCTTATAAACCTCAGGTTTTCTAGTGCTCTGTTCCTATGGCAGTTGCACTATCCAAAAAAAAAAAGCCGCTGCCAAAATGCACCCTTAGAAAAAAGTTATGCTTCCAAACTTCCAAAAAATGCCTTTCTTCAGCTCTCTGGTTAACACCTCCATTGTTTAATGTCAAACCAAACCAAACTAAACTAAGGGGGTGTTTAGGAATTGATAGTGGTTTTTTAGCTTTTTACAAAAAAAGTGCAGAAAAGTAAAGAGAATGATTTGATAACTTGTAGTGGCTATTTGATTTTTTAGCTAAAAACCAAGGTTGCCAAACAAGGCCTAGGCCTAAGCCTTGTGTCAACAATCAAGTGGAATTGGCTACATGAATCTTTTTTCTCCATTCCGCACTATCAAAGGTTATATGTGAATACAACTACACGTAATTGAAGGTTATTAGTCAGCGTAGTAGAGTGTTATATTTAGGAAGATAGTAGGAAATTTGGGTGGTTAGTTCTTTTCTCATCCCCTTTGTTATCATTGCTTTCTAATATAAATGTTTTATATTATTTGATGTCCCTATGTTTGATGTATATATTTTTGATTTGTCCACTGTAATTGTGAAAGTTTAATGCATATGTATGGTTACTTTATCTGAAATGTGAACGTATACTTTTCACTCAGATTGCGGGTGGAACAGGCATTACTCCAATGCTTCAGGTAATTGAGGCTATTTTAAAAAACCCCGAGGACAACACACAGGTAACCTATTATCTCTTTATATTTTGCATGTAATTCTCGATCTCTAGATTGTTCCAGTCAATTTTATCATAGCTATGACCCGAAGGTCTGGTCATAATTGGAAATATGTGGAGATTTGGTGCACATGTTATGCATTAGCCAATCTCAATACATTTTCGTATTATTAATTTGTAGGTGAAATGTTATTGAATAATTCATGATGAGTTCTGTCTCAATAAGTTTAATTTTATGGCTTGATGATGACTTTTTCCATCCAGGTTTCTTTGCTCTACGCCAATGTTTCCCCTGATGACATACTGCTCAAACAGAAGCTTGACGTGCTTGCTGCTAGCCACCCAAATTTGAAGGTACCAACTGTTTCAGTATTAAACTTGTCTTATTTCCTAACATTGGACTTTTTTCTGAACTGGAAACCCTATGTTCTGATGCGAAATTGCAGATATTCTACACCGTTGATAAACCATCAAACAATTGGAATGGAGGCACAGGTTACATATCGAAGGATATGGCCATCAAAGGCTTACCTGGTCCTAGCGATGATACTCTTATCCTCGTAAGTTTGTCCCCTTTTTTTTTGTTACATTTAGCTTTATTTTTTTTCACTTTTCTTCTTTTTCCTTTCCCTTAAAAAACTGCCTACTCAAATTCAAAATCCAAACACAGCCTTAAAGCACTTACGCTGTGTTTGGTTAGGGGATTTGGTAAGGGATTTAGAAAGTGAAAGAGAAAAAGTGTGAAAGTAAGTGAAATGTAGGTATATTTTATTCACATTCCACCTACATTTTTCCTTTGTCTTTCCAAATCTTTTTCCAAATCTCTCAACCAAACACAGCGTTAACATAAGCCGACTTAAATGCTTCCCTATTCCTATATTCTGCTCTAAAGCTGCATTATATAGAAACCGCTTCTGCAATTTGAGGTGCAATTTGAGGTACAAAAATTGTATAAAATAAGGAGAACAGGTGAAACAAAAAAATGTTTTTAACTTAAAATTTATTCAAAGGTTTGGGATATTGTGCTGTTCAAAATACATCTAAAAGGTTACCGGCATATAAGTAATCGCTTAAAAGCAGACTAACCAAACCAAAAATTCTAGTCTTTATGTGCACTGCATTCGACAAGCATGGCATATAGTTTAAGATTGGTTGTGCTCAAATTTTTTTATTGTGTTATTTTCATAACTGGTTCCAATTACTCAAGTCGGTTTCTGTTGCTTGTTCAGGTATGCGGCCCCCCTGGAATGATGAACCATATATCTGGTGACAAGGCGAAAGACTATTCACAAGGCGAGGTATGAAAAAGCGTTTTGCGTTTCATGTGTTGATATTGATCGAAACCCATATGTTAGTTTCCTCTTAAGGCATTTCCTTTCGATTTTGCTTTGTTGCAGGTCTCTGGCTTACTCAAGGAACTTGGATATACAGAACAAATGGTTTACAAATTTTGATGGACTTGGAGAAAATCAGTATTGGTTTACTACGTTTTAACCCAAATTTGTTAGAAAAAGTGAATTTTGAAGCAATACATACATACAGCTTCATTGAGGACACGTGTCATCCCGATGTGCCCCGAGTGTTCTCATTTTCTAGGGTTTTTATGAACTGTCTTCTGTTAAAATAGCATCTTCATGAGCCAGCATTGCTGATGAAACCGCAGTTAAGTTTAAGTAAAAGTTTTTTTGGTACTTACCCAAAAAAAAGTTTTTTTGGAATATTTTTGGAGTTATCAGCCAAAAAAATATTATCTATTTATTTAGATTTGGAAAATGGGTTTTTGAGGTTTTTTCTTCTGTATTTTTTTTTTGATTAATTTATTTTTATATTTTTTAATGTACTTAATCTAAATATACTCAAAAAGTAAAATATTTGTAACAAAATTACAAAATACGAAATGTATATATATATATATTTTTTTTTGTATTTTGGGAATTTCTTTAAAATTACTTTAAAAGTTTTTAATTTTTTTTTAATGTACATCAAGATTAAATAAATTTAAAAAGTATAAAAATTTGATTGAAACATGAAAAAAAAATTATTAAAAAAAAGAGTAAGGATAGAGACTCTTTTTTTGAAAGATTCTCACAACTCTAGTAGTGATCCACACCATTTATGATGTGGACTTCACATGTACATAAGTGGGTTTCACATATCATGAATTGTGTATGGATATCATGAATTGTGTGGATCACTATGGGAGTTGTGGGTCCTCCAAAAAGGGGTCACTCATTTTCCTAAAAAAAAAACTTTAAGCTTTAAAACCAAACAGTTCCATTTCTTACATTTAAAGCCTACTAGCATTATGTTTTCTATTCTTCTCGAAGCCACTTTTCTACATAACATTTCCAACAACCAAACAGGACCATGAAAATTGGCAAGCTTTATTTAAAAAAAAAAGAAGAAGAAAAAAGACCCACTTATTTGTTGTTGAGTTTTTCAAACATAATTCTCAAATATTAATATTGTATTTAGATCATAAATTTACGAGGAAAAAAAAAGGAAGAGAAAAAGATGCAGTATATAAATAAAAATTAGTGAAGTAAGTTTTATGTTTGTTCTCCCTTTGTTTGGTTGATTTAGGTAAAAATAAGAATAGATAATTGTAAGAAATTCTTTTTCTTTTTACTGATCATGAACAAAAATAAATAAATATGTAAAAATGATTTTTTAATTTAAGATCCAAATATAGCATAATACATGAACAATAAGTAATAAAAACACAAATGTACCGGAGACATACAGAAATACGGAAAAGTTCAGCGGCTTCACTGCAAAATACACACAATTCAAAAATCCTGAAACTTGCAATAAAACCCCCCAAAAACCAAATCAACACACTCTCTCTCACTCTGCATAGTCTCTATCTCTAGAAATGGACGAAGAAGAATTACAGAAGCGAAACACCGACTGCGTCTACTTCTTGGCCTCTCCTCTCACCTGCAAGAAGGTTTTTCACACTCTCCATCATTTCTCTCCATTTGTTTTTTGTTTTCAATGTTGCGAATTTTGATTCGATTCTATCACTTCTGTTGTGGCAATCTAGGGTTTTTCTTTCTTATGCTCATGTCACGAATGCTTTTCGTATTTTCATTTTGCTATCCGTCAATATTTGTGTTAGGGTTCTTTCAGCTGATATCGCAGAATTGAGATTTTTTCCCCAAAATTTAGCTGTTTATTGCCTTTCTTTTTCTTGTTTTAGTTCCTTCTTCTGATTATTGGTCGTTAAATTGTTTCGATTAGTATCAAATGTAATAGATCCATATACTTAGAAGCAACAAAAACTACTAGTTTTTTTTTAGTACCAATGCGTATGTATGTAAGTCTCTTATGTATCTGTGTTTGTTAACATAGATTTTTAATTTAGTTCTTTACTTTTGAATATCGAGAGCTTAAAGCTCGAATAAGTTACAAGTTTTACATGTGAAATCTTTGCCTTTGCAGGGGATTGAATGCGAGTATCGACATAGTGAGATTGCGAGGCTTAACCCGAGAGATTGCTGTTACTGGTTGGCAGGGAGCTGTTTTAATCCCTCTTGTGCTTTTAGACATCCTGTAAGCACTTCTCACCTGTGGATTGTGTTCTTTTCTGTAGAAATGTTGATTTGCATTCATCAAATTTCATTAATTATTTGTCTTCTCTGAATCTCTTGGAATGAAATAAGTAGAGGAAAAACTCTCCCCCCATATGAGATGCTGTCTCTAAGTCTACGGCATCATGTGTGAGTTTTAATTGAAACTAGGCGCAAGTAAAATGAGTGTGATTGAGATGACTATGTGAAGTTGAATGTGTAAATTTTATACTTTTTAATTTTAGGGATTCTAATGTCCAAAACTTTATTTTTGCTTATGAATAGAGCTTTCTAAATAGATATTAAGATATTTTGTTTGCGTTACTGTTTTGGTCTAATAAAATATAAATATATTTTTAATGTAAAGAATAAAGCAATAATTTATAATTGTTATTCTTATGTAGACATTTAAAAATTTCTATTTAGTAATTGTTGTCTCTTAGATGTGTTGTGTACTAATTTATTTGAAAATTGTCATTTTGGTGTGTTCACATATTGTGTCATAGCCATGTCCTGAATGATTTGTGTTGTTTAGACATCTATCCTGAAGCTATGTCTTACCCCAAAATCAACTTGCATTTCATGCTTGATAGTCCATTCTTTTACCATTGCACCAAGCTATAGAGAGCCTTGATATAGGCATAAAACTATTCTTTCTTTAGTTTACGAATATTGCTAGGGATCTCAAATGTTTTACCAAAATTTTTACTACTAAATGTCTCAAATGGGTGTATGACCCACATGGTGTGGGCTCCACACCGTACACCCATGTGAGACATTTGGTAAAAATGTTAGTAAAATATTTGGGGTTCCTAGCATTTTTCTTAGTTTATTATAAAGTAACTATTAAATGCTATCTTTGATGTTGGCATGTGTATAGATGTTCAACTTTGGAAAGTGAAATCTAAGATCTATACTTGAAAGGTTATACCAAACCAAACCAAACCAAACGAAGCCTTAAGTTCCATCAAATGGGGTCGGCTACATGAATCCTTCTTCTCCACGCGGCCCTATCAAAGGCCATTTCATTAGTCAAATTAAGTAGATTCAATATTTTGAAAGGTTATGAACTTCAATATTTTGCTTATGACTGACTGGTGTTCAACATGTCTTTGTTGGTGTATAACACTATCTATGATGTTGGCATGTGTGTAGATTTTCAACTTTGAAAAGTGAAATCTAAGACCTATACTTGAAAGGTTATGAACTTCAATATTTTGTTTATGTCGGACTGATGTTCAACAAGTGAAATCTAAGACCTATACTTAGTGGTGTCAAAATGCACTGAGGCGTGTGCTTAAAGCACGAAGCACATATGAGTGTTTCAACACCCCTGAGGCGAGGTGACTTTAATAAAGTGCTTCTAAGGTGCAAGACGCAGAAAGGCATGCGTCACTTTCAATTGTGCTTGATTTGTTAAAGATGCAATATTAATCCTTTGATCTAATGAAACCCACTATATTTTTGTATGTTGTTGACATATCCTATCAAAGTCCCCCAAATAAATAGATTAGTCTCAATCATAGTCAAGAAATTGAATATAAATACGTAAGATTTTATATTTTTGCTTTCATATCATTTTTTGTTATACTTTTTGCCCCCTTTTGGACAATGACAATGGTGCAATGTTTATTGTAAATAAGCATTGGTGGTGGAGGGGATTCAGCCTGATGGAGTTGTTCTTCTGGCTAGTTTAGTGCGAAATCTTATTATTAGATCATTGTGGGTCATGGGGGACTCTCTTTCCTTAGAGAAGGGTTTGGCATACTAAGGCTGCTTCTCAAGGTGGTTTTCTTTGTTGGTGTACGGCACATTGCAAGATGCTAACTACTCATAGTTTGATTAGAAGGCAAGTGCATATGAATTGGTGTTTTATGTGTAAACCTGACAAGGAAGCAGTGAGTCATCTTCTCATTCACTGTGAAGTGGGAGTTTTGGTCCTTTCTTTCATTCATCCGGAAGAATGAAAGAATTCAAACCAGAAGTGTTCAAGTAAGGTGAAGTTTTGTTGCTATTCTTTTGAAATGACGCATGCTTTGGAACCTTCCATTCTCCAGGGATTCTCTCTTTCCTTTTGCAGCTATGTTGGAGACTGAGAAAGAATTGATTTCTCATGTTGAATGTCAGCAAGTATCTGTGATTCATACAAGACCATGGTCTCACTTGGCTTGACAAAATGGGAGTTGAAACCACAGAAACTCAGCTTACAGTGGGCTAAACCTTAAAATTCTTCTAAATCAGCATCAAGTCTATGGCATTAATTGCCTCTCTCTCCCATTTAATTTACTCGCTTGTCTTGATTCTTGAAACTCAGTGATATATCTTCCACTTATTTGTACGTTAATAATTCTTTTTTTTTTTTTATAAGTACATTACTAAATCTATATTGCTTGTGTTTTGTAATGTTTAATCTTTTTGTCTTATAGTCATTTTTCAAATGTTACAGAATGTAATCTGACCTTATTCTTGCTTCTTTAAAAGCCATTAGATACACATACCGAGGTGTCATCCAAATCTGCTCCTCCACAATCTCAGTGCTCTGCACCCACAAACAAGGTCAACGCACCCTGTTATTTTTATTTCAATGGGTTTTGCAATAAAGGCGATAGATGCTCTTTTCTACACGGACCCAATGAAGATGGTACACCTGCTTGGAAATCTTCTGAAGTCACTGGTGCACTTCCCTTGGAAAATAAGGCATCTGCTAGAAGTGATGCAGGATCTGCACCAATCGAAACATTTCCAATTCCATCTGAAGCTGCTCCTAAGAGAGAAGCTGAAATACAGAGTACGCTTAAAGAGGACGTTCAATCAGCTCTTAATAATGTCAAAGATCAAAGTGCTTCTCCTCATCTATCAACATCCGATTGTGAAGAAACTTCAGTTAGGTCAGACACATTGCTTCTGGAGAAGGGTTTAATTCAAAGCAGATCTCTTGTCTGCACTGATCAGAGCTCGGAGGAGCAAGTGGATGGTCCTATTGAGCGAGAAGACTGGTTAGAATCATCTCCAGGTTTTGATGTTCTTGTAGGGGATATATCGGAAGTGAGACATTTGGTAAAAATGTTAGTAAAATATTTGGGGTTCCTAGCATTTTTCTTAGTTCATTATAAAGTAACTATTAAATGCTATCTTTGATGTTGGCATGTGTATAGATGTTCAACTTTGAAAAGTGAAATCTAAGATCTATACTTGAAAGGTTATGAACTTCAATATTTTGTTTATGTCGGACTGATGTTCAACATGTCTTTGTTGGTGTATAATACTAGTGGTGTCAAAATGCACTGAGGCGTGTGCTTAAAGCACGAAGCACATATGAGTGTTTCAACACCCCTGAGGCGAGGTGACTTTAATAAAGTGCTTCTAAGGTGCAAGACGCAGAAAGGCATGCGTCACTTTCAATTGTGCTTGATTTGTTAAAGATGCAATATTAATCCTTTGATCTAATGAAACCCACTATATTTTTGTATGTTGTTGACATATCCTATCAAAGTCCCCCAAATAAATAGATTAGTCTCAATCATAGTCAAGAAATTGAATATAAATACGTAAGATTTTATATTTTTGCTTTCATATCATTTTTTGTTATACTTTTTGCCCCCTTTTGGACAATGACAATGGTGCAATGTTTATTGTAAATAAGCATTGGTGGTGGAGGGGATTCAGCCTGATGGAGTTGTTCTTCTGGCTAGTTTAGTGCGAAATCTTATTATTAGATCATTGTGGGTCATGGGGGACTCTCTTTCCTTAGAGAAGGGTTTGGCATACTAAGGCTGCTTCTCAAGGTGGTTTTCTTTGTTGGTGTACGGCACATTGCAAGATGCTAACTACTCATAGTTTGATTAGAAGGCAAGTGCATATGAATTGGTGTTTTATGTGTAAACCTGACAAGGAAGCAGTGAGTCATCTT
Organism: Camellia sinensis; assembly: GCF_004153795.1. Taxonomy (NCBI): domain Eukaryota; kingdom Viridiplantae; phylum Streptophyta; class Magnoliopsida; order Ericales; family Theaceae; genus Camellia; species Camellia sinensis. The sequence continues at coordinate 100,952 of NW_021028184.1, forward strand.
CTCATTCGCTGTGAAGTGGGAGTTTTGGTCCTTTCTTTCATTCATCCGGAAGAATGAAAGAATTCAAACCAGAAGTGTTCAAGTAAGGTGAAGTTTTGTTGCTATTCTTTTGAAATGACGCATGCTTTGGAACCTTCCATTCTCCAGGGATTCTCTCTTTCCTTTTGCAGCTATGTTGGAGACTGAGAAAGAATTGATTTCTCATGTTGAATGTCAGCAAGTATCTGTGATTCATACAAGACCATGGTCTCACTTGGCTTGACAAAATGGGAGTTGAAACCACAGAAACTCAGCTTACAGTGGGCTAAACCTTAAAATTCTTCTAAATCAGCATCAAGTCTATGGCATTAATTGCCTCTCTCTCCCATTTAATTTACTCGCTTGTCTTGATTCTTGAAACTCAGTGATATATCTTCCACTTATTTGTACGTTAATAATTCTTTTTTTTTTTTTATAAGTACATTACTAAATCTATATTGCTTGTGTTTTGTAATGTTTAATCTTTTTGTCTTATAGTCATTTTTCAAATGTTACAGAATGTAATCTGACCTTATTCTTGCTTCTTTAAAAGCCATTAGATACACATACCGAGGTGTCATCCAAATCTGCTCCTCCACAATCTCAGTGCTCTGCACCCACAAACAAGGTCAACGCACCCTGTTATTTTTATTTCAATGGGTTTTGCAATAAAGGCGATAGATGCTCTTTTCTACACGGACCCAATGAAGATGGTACACCTGCTTGGAAATCTTCTGAAGTCACTGGTGCACTTCCCTTGGAAAATAAGGCATCTGCTAGAAGTGATGCAGGATCTGCACCAATCGAAACATTTCCAATTCCATCTGAAGCTGCTCCTAAGAGAGAAGCTGAAATACAGAGTACGCTTAAAGAGGACGTTCAATCAGCTCTTAATAATGTCAAAGATCAAAGTGCTTCTCCTCATCTATCAACATCCGATTGTGAAGAAACTTCAGTTAGGTCAGACACATTGCTTCTGGAGAAGGGTTTAATTCAAAGCAGATCTCTTGTCTGCACTGATCAGAGCTCAGAGGAGCAAGTGGATGGTCCTATTGAGCGAGAAGACTGGTTAGAATCATCTCCAGGTTTTGATGTTCTTGTAGGGGATATATCGGAAGGTTTGGGCTATGAATTCCAACTCAAACAATCCAACCTTCACCCACAGGCATTCAAACAGTTTATCATATAAGCATTTAGCCGCATGGCAAGCATACTGTCATGTTAACATTCACACACATGCGAGATGCTAAAGCATAAATACTTACATCGTACTCCATGCCAAAATAGTAAACTAGTTAGCAAACATGCGTGTCCTAGTTCATGTTAAATTGCTTAATGCAACACATACAAGATGCAATTTAGATAGGCTCGGCTAACCCTAAACATGGCATGTGAAATGCGGTCAATTATCACATATTCATTTTGTAAATTGAAATACAAATGCAGTTAGCGTGATGTACCGAGCCTAATGCATGCAGTACAAATGTATGAATGCACGCATGCATAGCATAAGGTATGCTAAATTAAACATGCCCTAATCTACCATCATAAGCAGGTAAATAAAAGGGAAGAAAGACGTGAGGTTGGAAGACATACACACACTCACGCACACTTATTACATAATTGCCCTCACTCGGAGGGTACAAATAAATATTACAGTCCCAAATGATAAGCAAATAAAATTATTACAGAATTTCTAATTAATTAAAAGAAAGGATGCAAAAGAAAGAAGAGGGTGGCCGCAGCCTCTGCCTCGGGATGCGCAAATGATGCATGCTCGGAACTCGGCTCGCCCGAAAAAACCCGTACCGTACCCCTGCCACCTCTGTTTGTACTGCCCTGTCTCTCTGAAAATCGCCAAAACTCCAGAACAGGTTCCTTGCATGCTGCAGAGCACCACCGGCCAGACAGAATTCCCACCGGCACTCTACAATTTCCGCCGGCTGTTCTTGGACTCATCGGCACTTCAGTGATTGCCGGTCGGCACTAAATTCTGCCGGTCGGCAGAAACTTCCTGCAGAAGACAGTTTTGACAGCAAACAGAGAACAGACAGTGCATGGCATGGGGTTTTCAGGTACATGTGAGCATGGTCATGCTTCCTATCATGTTTTGAACTCAAAGAAGCATGATCTTCAATCCTCGAGCCATCAATGGTGCATGATAGCCCAAGGGATCAAATTTGCCACTTGATGTAATGATGCATGCAACAAACAAAATGAGAACCAAAGCCTTATCAAGTCGGAGTCAAAGGCCTCGGTGACCGAGAATCAAAGCACATTACATCACTTGTAGTATGAATGTTCCTTGATTCTCACACTTGGTTTGACACCCCAAACTAAGCAATGCAATGCATGTTATGCAAACATGATTCAAATGCAACATGGTGCCAAATATTCAAGTCATGGCAAATGTTATGGAACTATCATGACAAATATGCAATGCTAAACATGCAAGGTGCAAATGTGATGCAAACATGGACCAATTTACCATAAAGATAGCATGGGACTACACATTTATGAAACAATTATGTAGCAAACATGAGACAAGCATGCAAGAGGGCCTTAAAGTGATAAAGGTGCAGGCCTTAATTCAACTCAAAACAGCACCAAAAGTGCTCAAAATGATGGGCAAACTCTCATGTCAGCATGCAAGCCAATAGACCCAAGGCTAAGGCACCAAAAGGGCCACTTCATTTCCAACAACAAGACCAAATCATGGCATGGTTTAGACAAGTAAAAACAGAGTTTTTGCAGACAAAATAGGGCTCCAAGTCTTCTTAATATGGCAACCAAAATGACTCCAAAGGAGTGTATGCACCAAGGCTCAAATGTAGGCATAAAAGGGCACACCCTCAAGGCACAAAAGAGATCATAAATGCAAGCATGCAAACACGATTTAGGGACTGAAATAGCATGGCAAACAACTTCAACTCATTAAAGTGGACCAACTAAGGCATACTTGTGACTCATATACTTGAGGGCTCACAAGCCAAAATGCATAGCAACCATATCAAACATGTCAAACATGACCAAATGGATAACCAACAGACTTTAAGCATGGAAAGATAGTGCTAACATCTTCATGGAACTAAGCCAACACATGCAAAAATCATGGTCTAAACACAAGGGACATTTCTAGGCCAAATGGAGCAATACAAAGCAAGTACTACAAGCATACAAGGAGGCACAAATCCGGCCAAAAACAGAGGTTATATATGACCTAAAACATCCAAAAATCTTCTGAAATAAGGCTCAAGATGATCAAGCATACATGCTAACCTTTTAGGCCAAAATGTAAGGAAACAAGACAATGAAGGGAGAGGGGTGTCCCTCCCCTATGCAAGACTTCAAACCACCTTTTTTAATACTGAAAATCAACTGGTTTTTAGGGATGAAAAGACCAACACACTCAAGCAAACAAGGCCTCTCAAAAGAAGCACAAAAGAGGCCAAATAAAGCCCAATGAGGTGAGTTAGAACTCAAACCACAAAATAACCTTAATGAAAGTTCTAAAGCATGAGAATACACTCCTTTGAGCCAGTTTTAAGTGGAGATAATACTGAGACTAGCGGCACTGAGGAGGCAATGAGCCAATGCCCTAAGTTTGAGAGCGAGAACCATGGTTCTAGCTCAGGGTCAAGCAGTGAGAAGGGTACTAAGAGTAGCTCTAAGTCAGGGAGTGGGGATGGCGATGCTAGTTCTAGCTCAGAGTCCCACTCTTCTGACGATAACGGGGCCGAGGAAGACAGTGTCCCTGAGTCCCCTCCGAGGAAGAGGACGAAGAGGGCTTCTCAAGCTTGATGCGACCGGCGTAGATTTTTGTACTCTTTTACTTAGTTTCTTTTATTTTGGTAGCTCAGCATATCTTCTTGGTACCATCTTGTTTGTGAACAGGTAGAACACCGTAGGGCTGTATCTACTGAGTGACCTCGTGACACTACCCCGGGTGTGATTCTATAATTGGGGTGCCGCTGGCCTTGCCACCCTTTATGGATACATGAGCTCTGGTTCCAGCATGAAGGGGAACCAGGTTAGAGGCTATTGGAGAGCTTGGAAGGTACACGCTATACTTTCCATAGGACAAGAACAAATATGCTTTCTACTTTTTTCATTTTCTGCCTTTATATCTGCCCATGCATTGTGCTTTTTACTTTGCACGTTCTGTCTTTATCATTAGTCACACACCGTGCCATTTGATTTTCCTTTTTTGTTTAATAATTTGTTTGTACATATTGATTCACAATTTATTTGTGCCCTACAGCTTTGGGCCTATGCCTATTTCCGGACCCTTGCCCCAGTGCCAGTGGAGGAGATAACACCAGCTGTGCCCTACTCACAGCAGTATGATGGTAGGTACCATTGCAAGCGTCACAACGACATGACCTTCGCTTACTTCCACCGATATTTTGTCACGGGGGTGGCTCGCGAGGTAACCCGAAACTCACAGTCATTTCTACTTTATTTCCGTTACTACTGTTCTGATCCATACTTTGACAATTGACAACAACTAACAACTTATAAATTCTTCATTTGCAGATCACATGGCAACTGTGGGTGATGTTGCCGACTGGAGTACAGGACCAGTACACTGGATCTTGGGTTACCTCCCAGTATCAGATCTTGTTAGAGGGCCCATTCTACCAGGCTTGTTTTTGGGTAAGCGGTTCATACGCCAGACCATGGGCCTGCCTGCACAAGTTGTTCTTACTCTGCCCCCGGCATCCATGATGACATCTGATAGCCTCCTAGTTGAAGCTATCATTTAGTTTATGGTTGGGCTAGATGTCGACTTCTTCAGAGGGAATGGAAATTCCACGACCTTCATCCGGACTCACCTCAT
>NW_021028184.1:118598-155570 GCF_004153795.1 Camellia sinensis
CATATCCCTTTTTATTCAAAGCTAAGGGGGAGAGAGAGAGATTGTACTCCATTGTATGGGGGCAAGATTTTTCGATCCTCTCTCTCACTTGAAGAAAGCTAGCTCAAACTTACTATTTCTTAAGATATTGTTGAATGAGTTTGTTTTTTCAAGATAAGGTTAAGGTAAAGAAGTGGAGTCTATTAGGGGGATGGGTGAGAAAGGCCTTCTTTCTAGAAATGCAATAAGAACCGGCCGCTTGCCGCAGCAGAGTGCTTTGACCATGCTGCTATCCGCCGCTGAAGTGCTCAAGAGATTCGTGCTTGAATGTTGAGATCGGGGGTTAATAAATAATTGAGAGAGAGAGAGAGTGCTCGTTGATGATTTGCGAAACCTCTTGATATGCGTACACATACACAATACATACACATGCATATATTGATGCATTAATAAATTATTGAGACCTTGTTAATGGGTGTGCAAAAGATCCATAATAATGTTAATTTTGGTTTTAATTAGAAGGGGGTAGTGATGTTGAACCTACAGGTAGAGATGTTGATGTTGGTTTGCCCATGGTCTTTTGGTTATGGGTTTGGAATGTTGCAATGGTGTTTTTTATGAGTTTAACATCGTGTTTCCTGTGGGTTTGTGGTAACAGTTAAACATATAGTATAGCCAAACGCCACAAATACTCATCTTTTTTTTTTTTTGCATTATAATTTCTAAGCTGAAGTGATGATTTTTTTTTCTTTTCCCCAGCCCTCAATCCAAATAAGTGGCTTGAGTTTAAGCTGCAAGACAGAGCAAAGGTCAGCCACAACACTCACTTATTCAGGTCATCCTCTTGTCACCATTATTCTTCAGATGTATTTTGGTTTTAAATTACTTGCATACTTGTTGATCAATGAAACCATGTTATATTTAAAGTAGTCTTGTCATATTTTCAGCTGCACTATCAGCTGTCTATTTAATCTGTAAATTTCAGTGATGCTTTTAGTCAGCTGATCATGGCTATATGATTATTAAAACAGAAGAGTGAATTTGGTCACACCACAGACACAAATGAACTTTCAAAGTTCCACATAGAACTTTAATTTATTTCATTTCGTTGAAGTTGAACGGTTTGGCTGTCTACATATCAAGGCAGCACCATAAAGAAGTTTTTAACATGATCGATAGTGATATGTATTGCTGATTTAATAGATTGATTCAATTAAATCCTCTTTTGAGAGGGTTCATTGCATCAATTAATAAAATTTTTAGTTAATCTTGTCTTTCCAAAAGTAGCTCCACTTAAATATCTAATGATTAAGGTGGATTGGATGACCCGTAGGAATTTATTTATGCTGCGTGCATTGCATAACACTTAAAACATACAAAATGTTGATTTTAATAAATGCATCATTATAATTTTTTTATAAGCTAGGAAGGCATCGTTATTATTACCAAAGTGAAAACAGAAATGAATTCATTTGTTGAAATTACATGATATGCTCTAGTTCAATGTCAATGAGTCATATGCATGCTGGTAAAAGCTCAATGAATTTCTGTCGTTAGAGCTGCTCGGTGAATTCTCTTGCATTAGAATCACAATGGAATGTAACGATACATTTGGGTTGATCAAAAGCTCGTTCACTCTAACTGTGTTGTTCCCCTCATAATGCTAGGTTTTCATTTGATCCCACTGCCAATTTGGGTCTTGATGTAGCATCATGCATTATTACAAGGTATGTTTGGCTATACTCAATAAGAGGAACTACTTGTAAAATAATATTAATAATATATATTTTTTGTGTCCTAAGATTTCAATTTGGAGTTAAGGTGGCTATTGGATTAATTTACTGGATATATCAGCCATATTCACCACCTTTCTTTTATTGCTGAAGGGCTCCATTAGGACAAGATGCTGAAGGAAAAACGAAATATGTCATTCGCCCGTAAGTCTTCTTGTCCATTTTTTTTCCTCTTGATCGGGTTAATTCTTAAGGGAATTGGTGTTATCAGTTACACCTTTCTTATTGACGATTCATGTAGAATCTCAATTTTAAAATCGCATATCCATTGTTTCTAAATTTTATCACTTCATTTAACATACTTTAATGGTTTCCCCAATGATTTTCCTGTGGAATGTAGATAATTTATTTGAATTACATTGTTTCTCATATTATAACCTACTACATTTTAACTTCTAGTCAAATTGTTGAAAATCTTCTCAAGTTTGTGCCATTTTTAGGTATACTCCTATATCAGATCCTGATTCTAAGGGATACTTTGACTTGTTGATTAAGGTATGCATGTACTTTTTGCTTAGTATGAAAATGCTCTTTGCTCTATAGATGTGCAACTATTCTGAAATTTTATTGCCTTTTACCTTGACAAATTGTTGCAGGTGTACCCTGATGGGAAAATGAGTCAGCATTTTGCAAGCTTAAAACCAGGCGATGTAGTGGAAGTGAAAGGGTAAGACATACACATGAGCAACCAGTAGGCAAGTATTTTTCTGTATTTCTTCTTACCATTGGATCCATTTTTTCTTTTGCAGGCCTATTGAAAAGCTCAGATATAGTCCCAATATGAAGAAACACATTGGAATGGTAAGGATAGGACATCAATGTGTCCACTTTATTTCATCACTATTCAAGGAAGTCCAACTAAAAGATTAACAGTAATGAATAAAAATATAAGACGAAGGAAAAAGGAAGGATAGAGCTATTAGCTTTCAACTAGTAATACAGACAAATTTGCATTAAAATGTGATGATCTGAAGAGGCTATTCTTATCTGCGTACTCCATCCATGCATGCCATACTCTTTTTTTGAAAAGCATGCCTTAAGTCATAAATGCGACAGAAATTCTTAATTAAATTTCCAAGGAATCTAGAAGTTTCAGGTTCGGAATTTTGTAGAACACCTTCGTGGAAGAGCATAGGTTTATGTATTTTTTAATTACTAATCATTTGAGTAGCATATTTTTCTTTTTCCTCCTCCCTCACCCTTTCCAACAAACAAGGAGTCCATGAGGGGGAAAAAAGAAAAAAAAAAAGACTGCAAGTGTGTAGGTTTGAAGAATGTTCAAGTTTTCAAAATAAGATTCATAATTTGTTCTCAAATGTCATAATATTATACTAGAAACTAATGCGAGTTATCTTCCTTGAAAGTTTATGTTGTGGCATTACTTGTTCAATATCAAGGCAGAAAACAGTGAAAAGTTCGGGCAAGAAACAAATGAATGAATTTGTATCTGGTTTGTAGGATTTTAACTCAGAATTAGGTGTTGTTTGGGGTGTTCTAAATAAGTGCACTTTTTGTCTTGTTAGACTAAAAAGTTGAGGAAAAAAATATGGATGTTTGGGTTAACTTTTTGACTTTTTATGAAAAAATGTGTATTAAAAAATTGTATAAATAAGTGTGTAGGAGAAGATAGGGTAGGAGCCGTACGAAATGACAGTGGTGACCGGCTGTTTGAGTAGATGAGAAAATATTGTCTACTTCTTAGGCTTTGATTGGATGGTGTTGTTTGGCCCGTGGGAGCCTACCACGGGTCCCTTTTTTTTAATCGGAACCGTTCAATGTGTAGAACTCATCGAGTACTATATGTTTGTAAAAAATCACGTTGATTGGATATCGATAACTATCTGATCGTGTTAGTTTTCTTTGTCAACTGTTAACTATAATACTATTCAATTTTTATACAAAACTGATTTGATCATATAATTAGCGATATTCGATAGACGTGATTTTTTACAAGCATATAGTATTAGACGAGTTCTATATATTGAACGGTTCGGATTATCAAAACGAAACCCATGATGGGCCTCCACAGGCCCAACTTTACCGTGCAAATAAGTGAATGTACGCATGTTATTATTTTTTGTTTTCCTTCAATTGCAGGTGGCTGACGTGTCCGTACGTTGATGGGTTGGTCGGATTGAACTTTTATATTAATTTACCATTTAAATTAATATTTGTATATTATTTTTTTAATAATTTTTTTTGGTGAATAGTGATAACTTTTTAACTTTTTTGATAACTTTTTAGCTTTTTAGATTTTTCAAGAGTTGCCAAACTTGGCCTTAGTCTTTTCTATTGGATTTATGAAGTTATCCTACTGATGACATGCTTCATCTTTATACGTAACTACTGCAGTTTTATGAATTACATTTAGCAGTGCTTGATCGCATATGAATTTAAATTAGTTTAAGCACTTGGGAGAATCAATGATGCTTTAAAAAATACATAGACATCATCTTCAATTTGCCATCCCTAAAGTTTCTAAGTGACAGATAGAGCCCCCAGATATATTTATTTTATTTGGTACTAAATGCTTGTGAACTCAATTTCTTCTGACAATGGAGGTTACTTCAGTACTAATTTTTACTCAAAAAAAGGAAAGAAAACAATCTAGAGGATATGCCTTATATTTGAACTTTTGGAAGACATTGCAACTAAAAAATGCTCAAATTTAGGGATGGATCTTTAGAATACTTATTCCCAACAGCCATGTAATTTACTCTACATATAACAACTTGGATTTTCTGCGAGGGGTGAAATATCATTTCAGGTGCAAACCTTCCTCTGCAACTTTTCTCACAGAGCCCTTATAAACCTCAGGTTTTCTAGTGCTCTGTTCCTATGGCAGTTGCACTATCCAAAAAAAAAAAGCCGCTGCCAAAATGCACCCTTAGAAAAAAGTTATGCTTCCAAACTTCCAAAAAATGCCTTTCTTCAGCTCTCTGGTTAACACCTCCATTGTTTAATGTCAAACCAAACCAAACTAAACTAAGGGGGTGTTTAGGAATTGATAGTGGTTTTTTAGCTTTTTACAAAAAAAGTGCAGAAAAGTAAAGAGAATGATTTGATAACTTGTAGTGGCTATTTGATTTTTTAGCTAAAAACCAAGGTTGCCAAACAAGGCCTAGGCCTAAGCCTTGTGTCAACAATCAAGTGGAATTGGCTACATGAATCTTTTTTCTCCATTCCGCACTATCAAAGGTTATATGTGAATACAACTACACGTAATTGAAGGTTATTAGTCAGCGTAGTAGAGTGTTATATTTAGGAAGATAGTAGGAAATTTGGGTGGTTAGTTCTTTTCTCATCCCCTTTGTTATCATTGCTTTCTAATATAAATGTTTTATATTATTTGATGTCCCTATGTTTGATGTATATATTTTTGATTTGTCCACTGTAATTGTGAAAGTTTAATGCATATGTATGGTTACTTTATCTGAAATGTGAACGTATACTTTTCACTCAGATTGCGGGTGGAACAGGCATTACTCCAATGCTTCAGGTAATTGAGGCTATTTTAAAAAACCCCGAGGACAACACACAGGTAACCTATTATCTCTTTATATTTTGCATGTAATTCTCGATCTCTAGATTGTTCCAGTCAATTTTATCATAGCTATGACCCGAAGGTCTGGTCATAATTGGAAATATGTGGAGATTTGGTGCACATGTTATGCATTAGCCAATCTCAATACATTTTCGTATTATTAATTTGTAGGTGAAATGTTATTGAATAATTCATGATGAGTTCTGTCTCAATAAGTTTAATTTTATGGCTTGATGATGACTTTTTCCATCCAGGTTTCTTTGCTCTACGCCAATGTTTCCCCTAATGACATACTGCTCAAACAGAAGCTTGACGTGCTTGCTGCTAGCCACCCAAATTTGAAGGTACCAACTGTTTCAGTATTAAACTTGTCTTATTTCCTAACATTGGACTTTTTTCTGAACTGGAAACCCTATGTTCTGATGCGAAATTGCAGATATTCTACACCGTTGATAAACCATCAAACAATTGGAATGGAGGCACAGGTTACATATCGAAGGATATGGCCATCAAAGGCTTACCTGGTCCTAGCGATGATACTCTTATCCTCGTAAGTTTGTCCCCTTTTTTTTTGTTACATTTAGCTTTTATTTTTTTTCACTTTTCTTCTTTTTCCTTTCCCTTAAAAAACTGCCTACTCAAATTCAAAATCCAAACACAGCCTTAAAGCACTTACGCTGTGTTTGGTTAGGGGATTTGGTAAGGGATTTGGAAAGTGAAAGAGAAAAAGTGTGAAAGTAAGTGAAATGTAGGTATATTTTATTCACATTCCACCTACATTTTTCCTTTGTCTTTCCAAATCTTTTTCCAAATCTCTCAACCAAACACAGCGTTAACATAAGCCGACTTAAATGCTTCCCTATTCCTATATTCTGCTCTAAAGCTGCATTATATAGAAACCGCTTCTGCAATTTGAGGTGCAATTTGAGGTACAAAAATTGTATAAAATAAGGAGAACAGGTGAAACAAAAAAATGTTTTTAACTTAAAATTTATTCAAAGGTTTGGGATATTGTGCTGTTCAAAATACATCTAAAAGGTTACCGGCATATAAGTAATCACTTAAAAGCAGACTAACCAAACCAAAAATTCTAGTCTTTATGTGCACTGCATTCGACAAGCATGGCATATAGTTTAAGATTGGTTGTGCTCAAATTTTTTTATTGTGTTATTTTCATAACTGGTTCCAATTACTCAAGTCGGTTTCTGTTGCTTGTTCAGGTATGCGGCCCCCCTGGAATGATGAACCATATATCTGGTGACAAGGCGAAAGACTATTCACAAGGCGAGGTATGAAAAAGCGTTTTGCGTTTCATGTGTTGATATTGATCGAAACCCATATGTTAGTTTCCTCTTAAGGCATTTCCTTTCGATTTTGCTTTGTTGCAGGTCTCTGGCTTACTCAAGGAACTTGGATATACAGAACAAATGGTTTACAAATTTTGATGGACTTGGAGAAAATCAGTATTGGTTTACTACGTTTTAACCCAAATTTGTTAGAAAAAGTGAATTTTGAAGCAATACATACATACAGCTTCATTGAGGACACGTGTCATCCCGATGTGCCCCGAGTGTTCTCATTTTCTAGGGTTTTTATGAACTGTCTTCTGTTAAAATAGCATCTTCATGAGCCAGCATTGCTGATGAAACCGCAGTTAAGTTTAAGTAAAAGTTTTTTTGGTACTTACCCAAAAAAAAGTTTTTTTGGAATATTTTTGGAGTTATCAGCTAAAAAAATATTATCTATTTATTTAGATTTGGAAAATGGGTTTTTGAGGTTTTTTCTTCTGTATTTTTTTTTTGATTAATTTTTTTTTATATTTTTTAATGTACTTAATCTAAATATACTCAAAAAGTAAAATATTTGTAACAAAATTACAAAATACGAAATGTATATATATATATTTTTTTTATTTTGGAAATTTTTTTAAAATTACTTTAAAAGTTTTTAATTTTTTTTTAATGTACATCAAGATTAAATAAATTTAAAAAGTATAAAAATTTGATTGAAACATGAAAAAAAAATTATTAAAAAAAAGAGTAAGGATAGAGACTCTTTTTTTGAAAGATTCTCACAACTCTAGTAGTGATCCACACCATTTATGATGTGGACTTCACATGTACATAAGTGGGTTTCACATATCATGAATTGTGTATGGATATCATGAATTGTGTGGATCACTATGGGAGTTGTGGGTCCTCCAAAAAGGGGTCACTCATTTTCCTAAAAAAAAAACTTTAAGCTTTAAAACCAAACAGTTCCATTTCTTACATTTAAAGCCTACTAGCATTATGTTTTCTATTCTTCTCGAAGCCACTTTTCTACATAACATTTCCAACAACCAAACAGGACCATGAAAATTGGCAAGCTTTATTTAAAAAAAAAAAAGAAGAAGAAAAAAGACCCACTTATTTCTTGTTGAGTTTTTCAAACATAATTCTCAAATATTAATATTGTATTTAGATCATAAATTTACGAGGAAAAAAAAGGAAGAGAAAAAGATGCAGTATATAAATAAAAATTAGTGAAGTAAGTTTTATGTTTGTTCTCCCTTTGTTTGGTTGATTTAGGTAAAAATAAGAATAGATAATTGTAAGAAATTCTTTTTCTTTTTACTGATCATGAACAAAAATAAATAAATATGTAAAAATGATTTTTTAATTTAAGATCCAAATATAGCATAATACATGAACAATAAGTAATAAAAACACAAATGTACCGGAGACATACAGAAATACGGAAAAGTTCAGCGGCTTCACTGCAAAATACACACAATTCAAAAATCCTGAAACTTGCAATAAAACCCCCCAAAAACCAAATCAACACACTCTCTCTCACTCTGCATAGTCTCTATCTCTAGAAATGGACGAAGAAGAATTACAGAAGCGAAACACCGACTGCGTCTACTTCTTGGCCTCTCCTCTCACCTGCAAGAAGGTTTTTCACACTCTCCATCATTTCTCTCCATTTGTTTTTTGTTTTCAATGTTGCGAATTTTGATTCGATTCTATCACTCCTGTTGTGGCAATCTAGGGTTTTTCTTTCTTATGCTCATGTCACGAATGCTTTTCGTATTTTCATTTTGCTATCCGTCAATATTTGTGTTAGGGTTCTTTCAGCTGATATCACAGAATTGAGATTTTTTCCCCAAAATTTAGCTGTTTATTGCCTTTCTTTTTCTTGTTTTAGTTCCTTCTTCTGATTATTGGTCGTTAAATTGTTTCGATTAGTATCAAATGTAATAGATCCATATACTTAGAAGCAACAAAAACTACTAGTTTTTTTTTAGTACCAATGCGTATGTATGTAAGTCTCTTATGTATCTGTGTTTGTTAACATAGATTTTTAATTTAGTTCTTTACTTTTGAATATCGAGAGCTTAAAGCTCGAATAAGTTACAAGTTTTACATGTGAAATCTTTGCCTTTGCAGGGGATTGAATGCGAGTATCGACATAGTGAGATTGCGAGGCTTAACCCGAGAGATTGCTGTTACTGGTTGGCAGGGAGCTGTTTTAATCCCTCTTGTGCTTTTAGACATCCTGTAAGCACTTCTCACCTGTGGATTGTGTTCTTTTCTGTAGAAATGTTGATTTGCATTCATCAAATTTCATTAATTATTTGTCTTCTCTGAATCTCTTGGAATGAAATAAGTAGAGGAAAAACTCTCCCCCCATATGAGATGCTGTCTCTAAGTCTACGGCATCATGTGTGAGTTTTAATTGAAACTAGGCGCAAGTAAAATGAGTGTGATTGAGATGACTATGTGAAGTTGAATGTGTAAATTTTATACTTTTTAATTTTAGGGATTCTAATGTCCAAAACTTTATTTTTGTTTATGAATAGAGCTTTCTAAATAGATATTAAGATATTTTGTTTGCGTTACTGTTTTGGTCTAATAAAATATAGATATATTTTTAATGTAAAGAATAAAGCAATAATTTATAATTGTTATTCTTATGTAGACATTTAAAAATTTCTATTTAGTAATTGTTGTCTCTTAGATGTGTTGTGTACTAATTTATTTGAAAATTGTCATTTTGGTGCGTTCACATATTGTGTCATAGCCATGTCCCGAATGATTTGTGTTGTTTAGACATCTATCCTGAAGCTATGACTTACCCCAAAATCAACTTGCATTTCATGCTTGATAGTCCATTCTTTTACCATTGCACCAAGCTATAGAGAGCCTTGATATAGGCATAAAACTATTCTTTCTTTAGTTTACGAATATTGCTAGGGATCTCAAATGTTTTACCAAAATTTTTACTACTAAATGTCTCAAATGGGTGTATGACCCACATGGTGTGGGCTCCACACCGTACACCCATGTGAGACATTTGGTAAAAATGTTAGTAAAATATTTGGGGTTCCTAGCATTTTTCTTAGTTCATTATAAAGTAACTATTAAATGCTATCTTTGATGTTGGCATGTGTATAGATGTTCAACTTTGAAAAGTGAAATCTAAGACCTATACTTGAAAGGTTATGAACTTCAATATTTTGTTTATGTCGGACTGATGTTCAACATGTCTTTGTCGGGTGTATAATACTAGTAGTGTCAAAATGCACTGAGGCGTGTGCTTAAAGCACGAAGCACATATGAGTGTTTCAACACCCCTGAGGCGAGGTGACTTTAATAAAGTGCTTCTAAGGTGCAAGACGCAGAAAGGCATGCGTCACTTTCAATTGTGCTTGATTTGTTAAAGATGCAATATTAATCCTTTGATCTAATGAAACCCACTATATTTTTGTATGTTGTTGACATATCCTATCAAAGTCCCCCAAATAAATAGATTAGTCTCAATCATAGTCAAGAAATTGAATATAAATACATAAGATTTTATATTTTTGCTTTCATATCATTTTTTGTTATACTTTTTGCCCCCTTTTGGACAATGACAATGGTGCAATGTTTATTGTAAATAAGCATTGGTGGTGGAGGGGATTCAGCCTGATGGAGTTGTTCTTCTGGCTAGTTTAGTGCGAAATCTTATTATTAGATCATTGTGGGTCATGGGGGACTCTCTTTCCTTAGAGAAGGGTTTGGCATACTAAGGCTGCTTCTCAAGGTGGTTTTCTTTGTTGGTGTACGGCACATTGCAAGATGCTAACTACTCATAGTTTGATTAGAAGGCAAGTGCATATGAATTGGTGTTTTATGTGTAAACCTGACAAGGAAGCAGTGAGTCATCTTCTCATTCGCTGTGAAGTGGGAGTTTTGGTCCTTTCTTTCATTCATCCGGAAGAATGAAAGAATTCAAACCAGAAGTGTTCAAGTAAGGTGAAGTTTTGTTGCTATTCTTTTGAAATGACGCATGCTTTGGAACCTTCCATTCTCCAGGGATTCTCTCTTTCCTTTTGCAGCTATGTTGGAGACTGAGAAAGAATTGATTTCTCATGTTGAATGTCAGCAAGTATCTGTGATTCATACAAGACCATGGTCTCACTTGGCTTGACAAAATGGGAGTTGAAACCACAGAAACTCAGCTTACAGTGGGCTAAACCTTAAAATTCTTCTAAATCAGCATCAAGTCTATGGCATTAATTGCCTCTCTCTCCCATTTAATTTACTCGCTTGTCTTGATTCTTGAAACTCAGTGATATATCTTCCACTTATTTGTACGTTAATAATTCCTTTTTTTTTATAAGTACATTACTAAATCTATATTGCTTGTGTTTTGTAATGTTTAATCTTTTTGTCTTATAGTCATTTTTCAAATGTTACAGAATGTAATCTGACCTTATTCTTGCTTCTTTAAAAGCCATTAGATACACATACCGAGGTGTCATCCAAATCTGCTCCTCCACAATCTCAGTGCTCTGCACCCACAAACAAGGTCAACGCACCCTGTTATTTTTATTTCAATGGGTTTTGCAATAAAGGCGATAGATGCTCTTTTCTACACGGACCCAATGAAGATGGTACACCTGCTTGGAAATCTTCTGAAGTCACTGGTGCACTTCCCTTGGAAAATAAGGCATCTGCTAGAAGTGATGCAGGATCTGCACCAATAGAAACATTTCCAATTCCATCTGAAGCTGCTCCTAAGAGAGAAGCTGAAATACAGAGTACGCTTAAAGAGGACGTTCAATCAGCTCTTAATAATGTCAAAGATCAAAGTGCTTCTCCTCATCTATCAACATCCGATTGTGAAGAAACTTCAGTTAGGTCAGACACATTGCTTCTGGAGAAGGGTTTAATTCAAAGCAGATCTCTTGTCTGCACTGATCAGAGCTCAGAGGAGCAAGTGGATGGTCCTATTGAGCGAGAAGACTGGTTAGAATCATCTCCAGGTTTTGATGTTCTTGTAGGGGATATATCGGAAGGTTTGGGCTATGAAGATGATCAGGAATACTTGCTTTCCGTTGATAGGGATGGCAGGGAGCTCAATGGTAATTTCTTGGGGTATGATTATGAAGACCGTGTCGAGTATGATCCTACGTACCATGATGCAGGAATTTTGAACGATCAAGAGAGACGTGATTCTCATGATCAATTTGATAATTATGAGCAAAGATTTGATTACATCAGAAAAGTTCATGGGTGCTCGAGGGAGAAGAAAATGTTGGATCCCCGAAAGAGGAAATTATTGACTGTGGATTTAGTAATTGATGGTCGGAGAGGTGTGGATCTCCGAGACCATCTTAAGAAACACAGGGTCATTGATGGTCTTCCAGTCACTCGTTTCTCAAGAAGGAACACGAACACCTCTTCTTTTCTGGCTGATCGAAGCCGAGAAAGGTCGCGACAACATGGCCGGTTTAGGGACTCCTTTTCAAACAGGCCGAGGCAGCATTATAAGGAAAAAAGGCAGTCTAAACCGCATTTTCTTTCATCTGAAATCTCTAGGAAGCCAGTTTCAAGGAAGAGAAGATTAACCGAGGAATCTACGATGTTTACCGGGCCGAAGACCCTTGCTCAAATCAAAGAAGAGAAGAGAAAAGCCCCAGAAAATGGGTATTCCCCTGGGGGGCTGATAGGGCATTCAAGCCAAACTACGTCAGAAGAGTTTCAGAGTCCTAAACCTCTGAGTGAAATCCTCAAGGACAAAAAGAAACTGGGTCTTGTACTCGATGCCAATAATGACAGCAGCTAAACTACTCAAGCTGAATTACAATCATTGAATCAACAATGAGAACAACTTTGTGAAGATAATGACGGTAGATGATCTAAGAAGCCGCCTTCTAGCTTGTGATCGACATCCTTTCAGTTCTGGTATGCTCGGATCTTGTTACCTTACATCTTACTACATGAACATGCTGTTTTTTTCTTCTTACTAGACAGATTCTGATCCTATTAAAGATCTTCAATTTTTAAATTTTGTTTGTTTGTTTGTTTGTTTGTTTGTTTCGTAGCCTTAGAATATCCTAATTACTAATGAGTAAACACAACCTGGAGCTTAGAATTCTTGTACAGTGCTGGTCATTAATACTTTCATTCTTGTTGGAGGATTTGCATTGGAAAGCTTGTGAGTAGCAGTTGTTACCTTTTCTCCATAGGAGTGATCTTTAATATTCACCATTGCTTTTCTTTCATTTTCTTCACCAAATAATAATAATAATAATAAAATTAAAGAGAGATATTTTATTTGTTGAATGTACAGTAGACTTGATATTTTCAGTTGATAGATATGAGATTTCTTTTTTCGTGGAGTGGTAATTAAATTTTTATCCTTCTCCTATCATTTACTTTCATTTAACGCTCATTATTTTATTTTATTTTTTGGAAAATTCTATGGTATATATACACCCCTTAAACGTAGTTATGAAGATTTGTGGCCTTACTTATGAATGATGTTAGTGGTTAGTTATGAAGTATTGTAGTGGTCAAATTTGTGGTGAACTTGATTATGAGGCTATTTGGTGTTTGGTTATAATTTGAAGTGACATTACTTATGAGCCTTTGTTCTGTTTTGCTATGAACCGAGATGGCATTGGTTATGAGGTATTTTGTGGATTTTTTTTTTTAATGAATCAATTTAGTCTTGTCTAGGACTCAAATTGGTGGAAATTAGGAATTGTTTTGTCCTATGTTACCTGGAACATGGATTGTTCCGGTACATGGAACGGGAACGTAGTAAGTTACCTTTTCTAAAATGTTGTACGATAGGAATAGACTTGTATATATTACACTTAAGAATTTGAGGTATTTTAGAGTAATTTTCTTTTAACTATTAGGCATCTAATAATATATGTATATATATTTTTCATTTTTGATGTTTTTGTCTTATGAAAACATAACTCACCTTAGATTTTAATTAATTAGATTAGATTTTTTTTTTTCCTCCTAAGGTAATATTTAAGGAAATATATTGAAAAAAAAAAAAATTGGGATTCCTTCGAATCACTAAGGTGAGCAAACTTTTTGCTCCTAAGGTAGACTTGTACCATGTTTTGGAATGTGCATACCAATACCTAATTCGTCAGGAGATTAGCATTTTCTGGCAAAGTTTTTAAAGGCAAACGCCTCACCCCTCATGAGGCGAGGCGTAAGCCTTGAAGTATTAAGGCGTAAGCATTTCAAATTTCAAATTTTTATATTTAGTAAATATTTTAAAACAATAAATAAATATATCGAAATTAAATATAAATGTGTAAATACTTTTATGCTCAAACAAAGAAGGAAGCTTTGCTTTATTGAAAGTGAAATTAGTATTCTTAGCTTTACTGATTGAACTTCTCATTGAGCATTCACACTTTTTTTTTTTTTTTGATTGATCATTACTTAACTTTTCCTATAAAATATAGTTGTAAAAGGGGTTTTTGTTAATTTTTTTATTTTATTTTATGTTTAAACCATTTATTAGAGTAAGTTTAACAAGACCTTAAGACAAACTTTTTATATGTGTATTCCTCACATACTTATGTGTAAAAAGCATACAAGATGCATGTCTCAGATTGTGTTTGGGGGAGTAAAATCTAAAAATCAAAGTCTTGAGGAGTTTTGTCTCAGCCTTATCTCAAGGTGAGCTTCAATAAAACCTTGTAAAACTTTGTTTTTTGGTAGAGATGGCAATTTGAACCTAGACCAACAGGGACTTGACCTCCCCACCCCGATTAGTATGATTTTTTCCCAAAAAATACCTTCGATGGGCTAGGAATGGTATTCAAAAAAGAATTCCCGATAAGTTTCGGGCCGAGGATGGTGATAAGTTTTTTCGTCCCATCCCTGGCCCTGTTCCCGTTCTATTTCCACCTCGCCTCTCTCTCACACTCACCTACTCACTATATATACTCATCTCTCTCTCTCTCTCTCTCTCTCTCTCTCTCTCTCATTTCAAATCTAATCCCTTCCTCTGTCTCTCTCTGTCTCTCGTCTCTCCGTCGCGCAACTAGAGTCTCCATCTTCTCCGGCGGCGCAACCAGAGTCTATTTTTTCTCTCAAGCTCGTTGCACTAGAGCTTTGACCACTCCGCTGCTTGTCGCACCAAAGCTCCTCAACTCCACCACCGATCAAGACCTCTCTTCTCTCTCCCTCAGTGTGTGTGTGTAATGATGATGATGACTCCTCAGATCTGCAGATGTGTGTGTGTGTGTGTGTGTCACTCTGTTGCATCACTCTGTGTGTGTGTGTGATGACGACGACGACGACGACGACTCAGCTCATTAACTCTGTCACCGTGGGGGATTTTTTGTGGTCGAGGAAACTCGATCCCCGTTAGGGGGAGGGGCGGGGGAGGTGATGGGTTCCTTGCCGGGGATCGTGGGTGAGGATGAGGAATTCCGTACTTTTTGGGGATGGAGGACGGGAAGGGCAATCCCCGGCCCGGCCCGTTGCCATTCCTATTTTCTGGTAACACGTTGTGACTGAAATTTTAAGGACATACTGAATGAATCGTTTTGGGAGTGTGTGAAGTTGCACTTCCCTTTAGAACAAGGGGATGGATCTAACCATGCAAGTTCTGGACGGCTTGGGCTTTGCCTTTGTGGATTGGGTCTTATGCCTTCCTCCCACTCTTTTTGTTGATTGTCTTTGCCTTTGGATTGGGTCTCACTTTCCTCTGACTCTTGTTGATTGTCTTTCTTTTAATTCTATATGATTGGAGTTTCTTCATTCAAAAAAAACATGCAACTTGAGTTTATTTTGAAGATTTTTAGGACTTCAAGACAGTATAATTTCAAATTTGGTTAGGGTTTGAGCTAAAATTTGTCAGTTTGGATTAAATTCAGATAGGGCTATATATATATAATAAACATTAAAAATATTATAAATTACAAATTACTTTCTCACTGATTAAATCATATCGCAATGTACTATATTCAGTTGTTTGGAGTAAATCATATTAAAAAAATAAATCATATTACATAACTCAAACTAATTTTCTTATTATATAGTTTGTATATATATATATATATATTTTTTTTTTTACTTTTATAAAGTACAATCGTTAATTATCGAACAAACTAAAGGAGTTTTTTCTTTTATTTTTTTTGGAGTGGTGTTTGAGTTTGACAAACTTGAGTTTAGCCTAAATTATTTGCGTTAAGCTCAAGCTTAAGCTTGGACAAATCTCTCTTTACTTTGAATTGAGTCTAATGCTGTGTTTAGTTGGGGGATTTGAGGAGGGATTTGGAAATGAAAAGGAAAAAGTTAGGTGAAATGTGAATAAAATATATCTACATTTCACCAGTTTCACACACTTTTTTCCTTTCCCTTGTCAAATCCCTCTCCAAATTTTTCAACCAAAAACAACATAAATAAACGAGAGCTCAACCGATCTTGCCCAAGTTGCAGTTAGCTAAGTGTTAAAGCGTTTCTAAACGGAAGGTTGAAGATTCAATTCATGCAGCTGTTTTTATTATTATTATTATTATTTATTTAGTTTATTCCTTAGTTTAGATCTTATAACTGTTGTCATTCTAAAAAGAATAAAAAAATTTGGTAGTTTATAAATTATAGATTGGTAAGTTGCTTTGTAAGAGTGATTACCACACAATAACACTTGGCCAATTGAGAAAGAATTAGTCAAATCCAAAGCATGGGGCATCCTATAAGAGGCAGAATCACAAGAGTGAAGCCAATTCAATATAAGCCAATTCTTATGAATAAAATAGTGAAATGCCAACTTATTTCTATATGTATTTATATATGATGATGTATTCCTCATTTTTGTTCAATCTTTTGAAATTCTCTAATGACTGCTATATATATATACATAATTTATGAGACCAAGTCCTTTCATATTTCAAATTATTTCGTAAAGGAATTAACTCATCATATGATAGAAATAGTTTTTTTTATTTAATTTTTATTTTTATTTTTTTGAGATAGGGAAAAATGGGAATTGAAATTTCCTATGTTATTTTATGAGATAACCTTTATGGGTGATAATAATAATTCTATTGGGATGCAATAATGCTAGCGTTAAGATTTAGTGAATTTTGTAATCACGTTACATTCCTAAAATATCACTTAACCATTGAGAAATACTTGGGTCCCTCTAAAATAAAAATATCATTCTTAAATTTATCACCAACAATGTAGACACTTGCATATCAAATGTTGATTGTTTAGAAATCAATTAATTAAAACTCAATCCTATATAATATCAGTATAAATAAAATTTAAGGGTAGCATAGCTGAGATTAAATCCTCAATATTCTTTTCTTGAATGATTTAGTTAGAGTGACCACGTGGTAGAGAGATATATTGGAACAAATGAGAATGAGGAGAAATGAGAACAAAGACAAAAGATTATAGCTATGTTTGGTTTGTATTTGAAAAATGATTTTATGGAAAGAGTTTACAAAATTTGAAAATTTGTTTGATTGGTGTTTTGGAGTTTGAAGTGATTTAATTTTTTTATTTTTTTTTTGTAATTGAATAGATGTGTGTGAGAAAAAAAAAAAGTAATTGATTATTGTGTAGGATGTGAAAGGAGAGATGAGAGAAAAAAAAAATGATTGATTGATATGTTAGAGAGAAGTAATTTTGAAGTTTTTTTTTTCTTCAAATATTTTCAACTAAACAAGTTATTGATTTTTTTTTTCAAAAATTGTCTCTCAAGATAATAGAATAATAAAAATTATTTCGTGGATTTAGAAGACCATTGCTGTGTGCACATAATGCTCCTGACTAATGATGTTGCACAAAAAAATAGAAGAGTGGATGAAGCTTACCAGGTTAGCTTCACCCATTTTATGAAAATATGTATCAACGTGGTAAATTAGTACTCTCCAGCTATAAAATGTAACCCTTTGCAATACCAACATTTAATGAAATAGTCATGCCCATTTTTTAATAATTGAGTGCGTGAATGTATAAAATTACTTCTAATTAAAATGATAATTAAAATAAAATAAATTCACATAAATATCATGAAAAGTGAGTTAGTGGGAACAAAAGTACAAAAAAATTTGTGACATAGGGAGCAAAAACAAGGATAAAGTTACTTAATAATAATAAATCACAAGATTGTTAGTTTAGTGAATAACGATTGGGGTCTGGAGGTTTTCTTCATATCAGGTCTCAAGTTTGAATCTCCTAACCAGTAAACGTATACCTTGGGGCCACAGACAGCAGAGCGTAAGCTCTCTTTTAGAAGGCTTGTTCGGATTGTAGGAGCTTAGTCTAGTGCGCATAAATCGGCCCAAGATACCTTACCTAACCAAAAAAAAAAAAAAGTTACTTAATAAAAGTAAATAATAAATATATAAAATAAATCACATCTGTCTATTTATATATTATATAAGTGAAAGGTGGTTTCGCGAGGAGTATTGTGGGAGTTCTAAAACTTTATAATAAATTTGTAAATTTATTGAATTAAAAAATAAATTTTAAAAATAGTATTGGCTAATCTATTAAAGTAATAGTTTTCAAAATTTAATAATTTAATAATTATAATTTTCAAAAGAAAAGATTAAAAAAATATTTCAAATCTTTCCAACTTAATCCTCTCTCACTGATTTTTATTTAAACTTGCTTCTTACTATATTACTATATTATTCATATACCATATATAACTACTCTCAAATCTTTAAAATTCATAATGAAAATTAAGAACCTTCAAAATATTTTGATTTAATTATACACATTTAATTTCTTTTGTACACTTTTTTTCCTTTTTTGGTTTGTTTTGTACACTCATATGTACTAATATTTATGCCTAAATTATAAATTTTTTAACACATATGATGGGTGTGAAAAGAAATTAAGTGTGCATGATTATAAGGACCCTTCTGATTAGCCTCGTTTATTTTCAATTTTTTTTTTTTTTATATATCTCATCAATTTAATTCTTTAGTTAATGGATTTTCACACTATTAAAACACAATTTTTTTAGTGTTTTCTATAATAGTAACTTCATTTCACAAATAATTAATTATTTTTAAAATATTAAAACATTTTACGCGAAAATTTGTATTAAATAAAAATCTAATAAAATTTAAATTGAAAATTATGATTTGTTTTTAGATTTCACTTCTTTGACCAAATTCTATGCTAAAAACAAAATCTATAAAATAACTTAATCTGATCTTAAATAATTCTTCAGATGTAAATATAATTTAATATTAGATATATTTTAAGAATAAATATATAAGTTCTTAATTGAAGTTTTAGAATATTAATAAATATGCCAAATATATATTCATATTTTTTATTTTGGTTATACAAATTTTTACAATATTATTACCATTTTAAAAAATAAATAAGTGGCCAATATGATGGTTGGGCATGAACCAAAACAATTATTTAAAAATTGGATTGATATATAACATAAAATCAACCAAATTCAGTTTATACAATACTTTTAATATTTGATCCACTATTAGCTCATATCTATCATAACTTAATGGATTTTTAAACATAAACTTAAATTGATTATTATTAATGATTTTCACTAATTGATTGATCAATTTTTAAATCGAACCCAAGGTAAGATTAGATCAAGCTCCATATTTTAGGTTTGACCTAGTATTATATAATTTTTTCATACATAAATATACTTAATTATTTGTATAAGAATTTTTAATATAAATATATAAATTTTTTACAATAAATAAATGTGGCAAAAATATACATACATTTTCTTATTTTGGTTATAAAAAATAATCATAATATATTTACCAATTTTAAAAATAAAAAGAATAAGTGGGTTAAGCGATCATGAATTAGGTATGAATGGAGATAATTCTTTAAGAATTTCATTGTTGGTATAAAAATTGATCTTAGTATAACTTCTAAACTATTTTTAAGGTTTAATGCAAATACTATCCCTCAAATTAATTCATACTATTCAAAACCTGAGAAATCATAATATAATTTAAACATAAAATTTAATTAATAATTATCAACTATTTCTATTAATTAACCAATCAACATTCTAAATTAGGCCTAAAGTATGGTTAGAATAATGCCCATACTTTAGGTTGACCTTGAATAGTTTTTTCATACATAAATATACTTAACTATTCGTGTAATAATTTTAAATATAAATATAAAATTTTATCAAAATTTGAGTTTTTTTAATAACTATGCATAAACATATACATATTTCTTATTTTATTATAAAAAATAATAACATATATTTATTCACTAATTTTATAAATAAATGAGTTAAGTTGTTCATGCTTAGGTTTCGTTTGGGATGTGGGTTGGCTTTTTCGTTATTTTAGCCTTAGGCTAAAAAGTCTCATTTGGGATGAGCTTTTTGACTTTTTTGACTTTTGTGAGGAAAAAAATGAGATGATTATGATTTAAATGCTACATTTTTTAACCTAAGACTAAAAAGTCTATTTTGTCTTTTTGTAACAATTTTAGCCTCAACCGACCCAAACCCATCATGCCAAACCAATGCTAAGACAATTATCTAATGATTAGGTCATGACCAAGTTGAGATAAATGTTGAGTTAATAAAATTATGTTACTTTTAGTATCTAGCACAACTATAAATTCTCAAGCCAACTCGTATTCTTTTGTATTCGTAAATTATGACATAGGAGAAACTATAATTTTATGCCTAAGTAGACATATTTTTAAATTTTTACAAAATAGACAATGGATAGTTAATAAATTGACAAATATAATTTATTATAAGATTGAGCTATCTCTGATATAAAATAAACTCTATTGCAAAATTTATAAGACAAAATACATTTATATTTCATTGTAAATATATTTTTTGTAATTTTATTATACTTTTTTTAAAATACATTCTACCATAGTTTATTTATTTATTATAAATAAATATTATGTTATTATTTAATTTAAAAATTATTTTAATTATTTATTTAAACCTGTGCATAGCACGGGTATTATGATTTATGAAATAATTTTAAAAAATTATACCCGTGCTATGAAGATCTGTTAAGCAAAGATAAATACGGAGAGAGAATAATAAGAAAACGGCCCAATAAGAGTTGTGAGAAAATCTAAAAGTTGTACTTGGTAAATATATACTGATTCAGGAAAGATAAGAAAATAAATGTCACTGGTAATTCATTGTTTGTCATTTTCATTTTGTTATTCAATTTTTTGATTTAAACAAATTTTGCTAGATTGAGTTTCACAAAAAAAATTATTATTATTATTACTATTATATGGAAAACTAAAAAAATGTAATTTGTAAAAAATAATAATAATTATTGAGTTTCACATAGTTTACGATATCATCTAATATATGACAAATTAAAATTATGTATTTATATTTTATCATAGGTGTAGTTTTTGCTCCTAAAAATAAAAATTAAAAAGTGAAATTTTATAATTTATCATAATTTTTATTTAATTTTTACTAATTACATAATGATTCATATTATTATTATTTAGAAATTAAAACAGAACATTAATAGTAGGAAAAAAATTATAAGAAAAATTGTGATAAAAATAATTAAAATTTTATTATTTAATTTTAATTTTAAAATTAATTATTAATTATTAATTTAAAACCGTGCACATTACGCTAGTAATTCAATAAACTTAAAAAGAATTTCACTTACCTCTAAGAGTTGACAATAACTATAGCAAACCTTAAGAGTTGACACTAATATAGTAAAACCTTAAAAAAAATAATAAAATGAAAGGAGAGGGAAGAATAAAATTACATAATAAAAAATATATATTAAAAAACAATAAAAGAAATATTAAATTGCCTACCACCATTCTAGTATAAATAGATACAACTATGAAACATCATGCAAAGTACACCTAGTTTGAGAGAGAGAGAGAGAGAGAGAGAGAGAGAGATGGATGGTTTGCAAAGGTCTAAAACATCATTTAGAAGACAAGGCTCATCAGGGTTAGTTTGGGATCAAAAGTATTTAGCAGGAGAGCTAAGAAAAGTGAAGTCAAGCAAAGATGAAGAGAATTTAGCAAGATCAAGAGCTTCACAGGTGCATTGTCCTCGATCCAACAGTGAGCCTGCATATCGGACAGTCAAGATCGACTTTAGCACCCCTGCGATCGATCCTCCCTCTCCGAAAGTCTCCGGTTGTGGTTTTTGTGGGGTGTTTGGCAAGCCGAAAACTGCCCAGAAACCTAAAAAATCCACCAAAAGCAAGTCATAGATTGTGTACTCTTTCTTCATGATGCCATTTGTGATTCCAGAAACAGAATGTCTAGGAAAACAGATACTAATCACAGAACTAAACACAAGAGGATTGCGTCTAATTCGGTGATTAGTTTTTGTAAAGACAAAATAACTGTTCTAGAAAAAGTAGCAAGAAAATGAAGGATGTGATATAAATTTAACTTTGTGTGGTGTGGATCATAAATTTAATTCACATATTTCTTTTCTTGATACTTTTAATTGTTTTGTAAGATGTGTTTGTGATTTTTTTTTTAATTTAGAACATATATAGTAAATGATTAATCTCAACATGAATTGGAATATGAGCCCAAATCAAACCTGTTACATATAGTGATGTGTTAGTTAGTTAGAAAGTTGTTATAACTGTACCTTAGGTTAGTTAACTAGTAACTAGAGTTACAATTGTTGTATATAAAACTAACTGTATAGAAGCTATTTTGTAAATGAAAATATTAGTTTCAGATTCTCTTTATGGTATCAGAGCCTTATAGCTCTTGCGAGCATTAAAACCTTCATCTTCAATCTATCAATGGTGAATCTTCATCAAGAATCAGCAATGGCAGCTTCTTCATCAGGTATATCTACCAGTACTTCTTTACCTTCCAATCTCACTCTGCTCATCTCCAATCTAAATTCGTTTGTTCCAATCAAACTTGAGACTACAAATTATCTGATATGGAGAAGTCAATTCCAAAACATATTACGAGCCACAAATCTACTTGGATTTGTTGATGGATCAAAGAAATGTCCTTCTTCCACAATTCTGGATGAGAATCATAATGCTGTAGTCAATCCAGACTACACAGAATGGATTACTGTTGATGCACATTTACTTAGTTGTATTACTGCTACACTGTCTTCATCCATATACACATCTGTTCTGCATTGTCTCACTAGTCATGAAGTATGGACTACATTGGCTACAAGATTCACCTCCTTGTCTAGATCACATGTACATCAATTGAAGACTAAGCTCAATCATCTTACCAAGAAGAATTCAACAATGGAGGACTATCTCTGTCAAATCAAAACTATTGCTGATCACTTAAGTCTTGCTGGCTCACCAATTCATGATGAAGATCTGGTTTTACTTACTCTAAATGGACTACCTGATGAGTACAATGCTTTTAAAACATCCATTCGTACCAGATCTGAATACTATCTTGTGGTTTTATCTCTAGTCATTGTGATTCATCCTTGTTTGTCAAGAAGACAGCAGACTCCATTACCATTCTCCTCATTTATGTTGATGATATCTTGTTAACTGGTAGTGATGGTGCTTATATCACTACTTTGATTCATCACATGCATGGTGTTTTTGCTATGAAGGAGCTTGGGTTGCTTAATTACTTCCTTGGCATCTCTGTGTCCTCATCTCCTATGGGCTATTTCTTATCTCAGCACAAGTATGCTTCTGAGTTGCTTGTAAAAGCTAATATGGCTGACTGCAAGCCATACTCTTCTCCCATGGCTCTTAAACCTTCTTCTTCTCCTAATGATCATTTACCTTGTTCCAACCCATCTCTCTACAGAAGTATTGTTGGAGGCCTCCAATACCTAACCATCACCAGACCAGATATTGCTTTTGCAGTGAACTTTGCTTGTCAATTTATGCACCAACCTCTTGTTCACCACTTTGTTATGGTTAAACGACTGCTCCGCTATCTCAAAGGCACTATTGGCTATGGTCTGCAATTTAGTCCTGGACCTCTTACACTACATGCCTTTTCAGACTCTGATTGGGCTGGCAATTCCCTGGATAGACGTTCCACTACTGGCTTCTGTGTTTTTCTTGTAGATTTTTTCACATCTCCAGTTGTCCGAGTGGACATCTGAGCGAATGTTCTGAAAGTTGTCTAGACATGAACAAAAAAATTGTCAAAATTGCTCTTGCTTGACATCTAGAAAGTTGTCCGGCCTAATGATAAATTTAAATTTGATAAAAAATGTAAGGCTCCCTTCATCTGATGAAATATTTGATTTTGTCTCTATTTGATATGATTTTGATAAAAGGGTTGGAGCGTCTCTTTTGGCACTTTTCATCAAGCTTCAAATTTGATGAAGCATCTGATGGTTAATTGGAGACGCTTTTAGTGGGCTCACTATGAGATCTAGATTAATGGTTTGGATTGTTTATATTATAAAATCTTTTGAGCAGATCATCCAAGCACAAAGTCGAATTGATCAAATAATTGTAAGCATATAACCAGTTCACATTTGTATTCAAATAATAGATGGTTTATTTTCACAATCATATTCATGATTCATTTTTTAATAACAAATGTAATAAAATCATCTGGTTAGAGTTGTCTAATCAATTTAGTGGGTGTTTGGGAAGTGACTATTTTAGAAGTTTTTTGATTTTTTGACTATTTTAATAGGCGATTTTAGTTTTTGTATTTGGAAAAATATGATGGATTTTTATTTGAGTTGTTGTATTGAAAAATATATTTGAAATGATGTTTGAGGTTGAAATGACAAGTTTGTTCTCAACTTTACTTTTTTCAAAATTAGTCTATAGGGGCAAAAATGTCATTTTGGCCTGTGCGACTAGGCTGAGCCTACCCACTGCTGGCCGTCAGTGCATTGGTTTTTGTTTTGTTTTGTTTTTTTTTATAAATATAAATTATTAGTTTAGTAAGCTATTTAGCTTTTTTGGTATTTGAAACTATTTTAACCTTAATTTTTGGTTCCCACACACCCCCTAAAATTTTATATGGATGATTTACATAAAAAGCCCTATATCATGCATTTCTCAAGTCATTGAAGTGAGTCACATAATGAACCTACGAAGGCTTAACTACACGGACCAAATCCTAACGTATAAAAGCATTCAATAATATATATATATATATATTATTTGAACACACATATTATGAGATATTGACAAATGTTTCGATATGCAATATACATCGTACCTAATTTTATATAAAATTATATTAATTTTTACAAATTTATGTAAGTTATTATATAAAATTACATAAATTCAAAATAAATTTACGTAAGTTCATAAAAAACTTATATGATTATATGCAAATTTATGTTAAGTTCATACAATTTTATAAAACTACTTACGTAAATTTGCAAAAACTTTAAAAAATTTGTATAAGGTCCCGTTTGGGATGAATATTTGGATTAAAATAGCCATATATGACAAAATAGACTATTTTAGACAAATAAGATAAAATATCACATTCAACTCATAGCTATTTTATTTTTTTTCTTACAAAATTCAAAAAAGTCAAAAAATCCATCCCAAATGAGATTTTTTAGCCTCAAACTAAGATAGTTAAAAAGTCAAAAAATAACTCACATCCCAAACGTATAATATACAATGCACCCCTAAAAATTTTTCATATTGAAACGAATCTTACAATTTTTTTTTTTTTTTTTTACAAATTGATTCGACATTTGATCAATAATATACTATCTATAATTAACTATTATTTACATTTATATTTTTAAAATATATAAATAGTATATTTTTCCTATTTTTTATACATATTTTTATATTATTTAATATATAAATAATAAATATTAAACGAGCCAGCTAACAAGTCGAGCTTTAGAATGTTTGGGTTTGTTTATTAAAAATTTAACGAGTTCAAGCTCGAGCTCGAACGCAAAAAAAAATTAACGAACCGAGTTCGAACAAGCTCTTACCGAGTCGAGTTCGAGTCTGTTCACGAACGGCTCTGTTCATTTACAGCACTACTGCTTACCATCATCATTCTTTACGCCTGCTTAAATACATATTATTTTTCAATAATGCTTAAGACCACTAAAAGTGGTGCTCTAAAAGTACTACTAGTGATGTGGCAGTGGACGGAACTCACTGCTTGTGTCTTATTTTTTTTCTTATTTTTTTTATGTAAAGTGCTTACCAACTCATTAGTGGTGCTTCAAAGTAGCACTTTTAGTGGAATATATCATTACCGATTATTTTTTAATCAAGCAGAAATTAATTATAAATATTAAAAAATTACATTAAATCAAATAATTAGTCTAACCGTACATAGTTGGAAGCTCGACAACCGCTACAATAAATAGCTTGAAAATAAATAAACAACTAAATATTACTCACCTTTGACAAAAATTATTGGTTAATTCAACAATATCACATAATCATATTACTCACCGATTACAATTTATTATATTCTCTAATATTTTTTAATCACTTAATATAAATTTATAAATTTCATCTCATTTTACCAATTACAATACAATATCCTAAATCAACCAATAAATTTTCCCACCTCTAACATCCTGGATAAGAAATTTGCTTTGCAAAAATAATAATAATAATAATGAATTAGTCATTCTACTTGTGTTTAAAGAATATAGAATGCCCCTATAATCTCATTTAAACTATTGATTTTATATTTAGGGTGATGTTATCCTTCTCGATTATCTCTTTTTAATCGAGTAGATTTTTTTCATTAGCAAAATTATAATAAAATAGTTTACATTTATGTCAACTACCTAAACTCTCCACCCAAACCTTCACCCCTCTCTATTTTTGACAATTTTATTAACAGTAATACTAGATATTAAAAATTCACATAAAAAATTATATAAATCCATATTCAACTCTTGTATGTTGGACTGACAGATGAATTTAAATCATATACTAACTTTCTTGATATTCTCTTTTGAAATGGTTAGTTCCTACCATTACTGTTTTATTATTTGCTCAAAAGTTTTATGGGAATAGGGCACCATATACATAACCATCATGCTTGTTTAATTTCATAATGTTGGAAATAATGGTTTTTTATAGATTTATTTTGAGCCAATTTTGAGTTTAATTTTGAGTGGGCCCCAAACAGCTTTTGGGGTAGGTCCGAAGAGGTGACGTGTTCCTTGCTGCATAGCAAATCACACGGTGAAAACAGTTCGTCAAAACCATTTATGAGTGAATGAGAACTTGACGTCGTTTTCGGATTCGTGGAATTAAAGAATTAAATGTGAATTTCCTTACGCTTGTCCCACATTGAAACTTTAAGAGAACTTGTGTATGTATATAAGCTCTAGATGACAACACTTGGGTTGGGCCCCAAGGGGCACCCCAAGTTTGTAGAAGGGAGGAGTTATAGACAAATGGAACCTTGGCTCAAACTACCACACACGCGTCGCCGCCGCCAGGTACGGTTGTAGGTCGGGTTGATCTAATATTATCTTTTGGACAAAAATTTATTTTATCTTTTCCAGCAAACAGTTTCCAAAGCTGTTGCACCCGGGCAGATTCTGTTTTTTCAAACAGATTTAAATCTGCCTAGGTAGATTGAACATATTCAAATTGAAGGTTCGACAGATTCAAATGTTTAAACAGATTGGAAAAAACTGCCAGCAATTCTGGACAGTTTTATAACTGCTACAGTTGTCAGATCTGTCCAGATTGATGTTGTATTTGTCCAATTTGAACTTGCACCTATTCAGTTCAAAAAACCTACCTGTTTGGGTCTATATATTGCAGGCCATTTCCAACAGTCATTCAATTTTGAAAAATTGATTTTCTTGCCTTAATTTTGCTCTCATGCATTATTATTCTTCATACTAATTTTAGAGATAAATTCAGAGAGTATAGGACGCAGGTTTTGTTCGCCGTACAAATTGTTTAGAGTGCTACTACAATTTATGAAGATCATTGTATCCTAGGAGATAGACGCCTTTTATCCGTAAGAACCGTAACGAGGCGAATCTGTCTTAAGGACAGAGTGTCACACACTTAACTTGATCTTTTAATTATTTATTTGGTTCGGTAAAATAAATTCGGTAAGTAATTTATTTTATTTGTTTGATTTGTTTCAATTTATTTATTTACACAGAAGATTGTTCCAACAATCTTAAGACATATTCAAATTATTCTGTTTATACAGAATTTTTCGTTTGTTTCATTTTCTCTTTATTCATCTTACAAAAATTATTTTTTGTGATTTTACAAAATAATATTCTGATTGGAAAAATAAATAGTAGTAATATACTGTTTGACAGATAGTAGTAATATACTGTCTATTTTCTTTAACAACTAATAATAATATATTGGTGTCATTAACAATTCAGAATATTTATTTGTGAAGTTGTCAGAAATTAATTTTGGTTTTTAGAAATAATTTTTGAGTGTTAATTATTTAAAATTCTATTTTTAGTATTTTAATTTTTGAATTGTTACAGAAATATTTTTCTGCCTGGAATTAATTTGTTTAAATAAAATTTTATTTTTTTTCCAAATTAATTGGAAATAAAAGTTACAATTCTTATTTATTTTATTTTAACAGAATTTAATTTTGTGATTTTGGTTTAATTTTCTGTGTAGTATAAAATTATAATTCTAATTTTGTTTTATAATTTAGAATTCATGACTACTGAAACTGGTCAAACTAATACTCAAACAAGTACTGGTGTGGTGGTTGCCATTACTCTAACCCCTCCTCCTGTTGTGATTGTGCCAGTCAATCACGTTGAGAAGCCAGAGAAGTTCTCAGGAACTGATTTTAAAAGATGGCAGCAGAAAATGTTGTTCTATCTTACTACTCTCAACCTGGCACGTTTTCTCTGTAAGGATGCTCCTACTTTGAAAGATGATAAAATTGATCGGTAAGTGGTTGTTGCGGTCGATGCTTGGAAACTTGCTGATTTCCCTTGTCGGAACTACATTTTGAACGGACTTGATAACACATTATACAACGTCTACAGTCCTATCAAAACGGTAAAGGAACTATGGGAGTCTTTAGAGAAAAAGTACAAAATAGAAGATGCTGACTCAAAGAAATTTATGGTTAGCAAATTCCTAGATTTTGTGATGGTTGATTCTAAGACTGTGATCAGCCAAGTTCAAAATCTCCAACTCGCCCTGCATGACATTCACACAAAAGGGTATGTCTCTCAGTGAATTCTTCCAAGTTACAGCCTTAATTGAAAAATTACCACAAGGCTGTAAGGAATTCTAGAACTACCTTAAACACAAGCGCAAAGAAATGTCTTTGGAAGAATTGATTGTGCGTTTGAGGATTGAGGAGGACAACCGCAATGAAAAGCAGGCTGATAAGCATCCAATGGAGTTTAAGGCAAATGTGGTGGAACATGCTCCAAAAGCAAAGAAACAAAAGTTTTCTGGAGAAAGTTCCTCACAAGGCTCTAAATGAGGAGAAACTAAAAAATACAAGTTTAATGGTAAGTGTTACATCTGTGACAAAGAGGGACATCGGGCCAAAGATTGCCGTAGCAAAGGCAAAAGCAAAAGAAGAACAAGCAAGAAGCCTGCTCAAGCCAATATGACCGAAGTGAACAAAATTTTCAATGGTGTAGATGACCTAAATCTTTCTGCAGTTGTTTCCGAGGCAAACCTTGTCGGAAATCTTAAAGAATGGTGGGTGGACACTGGTGCTACTCGCCATATTTGTGTCAACAAAAAGATGTTCACATCTTATTTTATAGTGGACAATGGTGAACAACTTTTTATGGGCAACTCCTCAACTTCCAAAGTTAAAGGACAAGGAAAGATTATTCTAAAGACGACATTTGGAAAGGAACTCACTCTCAGCAATGTGCTGTATGTACCGGACATTCGCAAGAATCTTTTTCGGGATCTTTATTGAGTAAAAATGGATTTAGGCTAGTTTTTGAAAGTGACAAGTTTGTATTTACCAAAAACGGGATGTATGTAGGAAAATGTTACATGTCTAATGGCCTTTTCAAAATGAATGTAATGATTGTTGTACCTTCTGTTATTAATAAAAATACATATTCTTCTTACTTACTTGAGTCTTCAAATTTATGGCATGATAGACTTGGACAAGTTAATTATGGATCTTTGTGTAGATTAATTAATATGGATTATTTACCTAAATTTAACATTGATTCAAATCATAAATGTGAAATTTGAGTTGAGGCAAAATTATCCAAAACTTCTTTTCATTCAATTGAAAGAAGTACAAAACCACTTGCATTAATTCATAGTGATATTTGTGATTTTAAATCAATTCAAACTAGAGGTGAGAAAAAGTATTTTATCACTTTCATAGATGACTATATTAGATATAGTTATGTTTATTTAATTCGAACCAAGGATGAAGTTTTGGAAACTTTTATTCAATATAAGAATGAAGTTGAAAATCAACTTAGTAAGAAAATTAAGAAACTTAGAAGTGATAGAGGTGGTGAATATGAATCACATTTTGGTGAATTTTGTAAAGAACATGGAATAATTCATCAAACCACTGCTCCTTACTCAGCTCAGCAAAATGGAATTGTTGAAAGGAAAAATAGGACTTTAAAAGAAATAATGAATGTCATATTAATAAGTTCTGGATTACCTCAGAACTTGTCATGACCCAAACTTGTCCGTAACGGTTTAGCATCGTAATCGGCTAGTAATCCATGATTACCAAAGGCCTGCTTAACAGTATTGACAATAATACAGTATAAAGGAGGCTGGCAGAAGCCAATCAATAATAAGATGATGTCCAATGAGCTGTGGACACCTGAATGGAAAATAAACTTTCATGCGCACAGCCGTATTCACAACCACTTATACCAAAAATACATATGTAAGCCATTATGCAAGTTAGGGACATAATCCTATCATCAAAAACTGTATAAACCGGGGTCTTAAACATTCTTTACATTAGCAAAGACAAAAGGGCGAATTTGAGTCACCCAAAAAGTTTTGACTCATGCAAGTTCAAAACCTCGTTATGAGGTACTACGGCTGGCT
Organism: Camellia sinensis; assembly: GCF_004153795.1. Classification (NCBI taxonomy): domain Eukaryota; kingdom Viridiplantae; phylum Streptophyta; class Magnoliopsida; order Ericales; family Theaceae; genus Camellia; species Camellia sinensis. The sequence goes on from NW_021028184.1 coordinate 149,161, forward strand.
TGACAAAACGTGAGCTCAGGTCAACACCTCTAGCCTTGATCCGGTGCCTGGCCACCTATATACATATACAATAAACTGTGAGCTAAAGCCCCGTGAATAATGAATGTGTAAAGGGGTTAAGAATGAATGTCCTTTCAATATTTAAAACAGTTAATTACATTTGTAGATCAGTTATCCAATCAACGTCTCATATTTCATGTCATATCATTCATTTAGAAATCATAGCAGTCATACGTGGTACATCTAACAGCAGAACAGTACAGTAGGTCTTAGTAGACCAAACAGTTGGTTGATGGCCATCAATACAGTAGCAGTAGTTCCAAGAATAGAAACTGACATAGATCTCTGTAGCAGTAACAGTAGCAGTAACAGTAACAGTAGCAGTCAGTTGTTATGGATGCCACGAGTACAGTTCATAAAATAGGACAAACATTCATCCAGTAAACAATGTCATTTTAGAAAACAGTACAGTCAATCGTTCAGAAAATAATTATAATTGAACATTGTTTTACAACATTGTTACTCACAGATAACAGGGTTGCAAGCAGACTATTCAGCTTCCTTAAGGTACGCAACCTACACTATTACAAAACGAACGTATACTAAATTACACACCCGAAATTGATAACTTAGTCTTTTCTACTTTTTTTGGTGTGGTTCTACTTCATTATCCTCATTATGATGCCTTAATCATTGCCTAGTAATGCCTAGGATGGAAAGAGGATGCAAAAATATACTTGAAAATATTTTTCAAAACTTGCTGAAAACAGGGGTCTCGCTCAAGCGTAGCTTCCTTCGCTCGAGCGGACATACCGCAAGTGAGTGGTCACTGGAGCACACACTCCCTCACTCAAGCGGTTTGCAAAATATGAAAAAGTTTTGGTTGCGTGTAATTTCCGCTCGATGCTCGCTCGAGCGTGAGGCATAGGACCTCACTCAAGCGCAAGTCTTGTCGTTCGAGCATGCTTACAAATACGCAAACTTCTGAGAGCATGCAATTTACGCTCGTGCCAACCTTTTGTCGCTCGAGCGAAAGTGTGAAAATAAAGGTGTTCGCTCGAGCGTGGAAGCAAAATTCTAGGTTTTCAAGATTTGCTCCCAAAGTTCAAAACATGGATTCAACACTCCAAAACTCATCCTTTTGGGCCAAAATTCTAGAAAACACTTGGAAACCCACAACATATCATGATTTAAAGACCATTTCATAAAATCAAAGCCCAAAAGCATGCCAATTGTACACAAATTGAACTTAAACTTTATGAATGTTTCAAGAATATAACATGCATGAATTCTCTTGAACTCCACCACTTCAAAACATGATCAAACTTGGCAAATTGATAGAAAACATGATGATTTCCTACAATTAAGTTCAATCTATGACATGCATGAGAGAATTCTTAGCAAACATGCTCCAAATGTAATGAAATGAACATGCATGCATGGATTAATCTTCCTTCTTACTTCTTAAGCTTAATTCTTACACCTCATAGCTCAATTCACTTGAATTCATAGATGAATCAACTCAATTTCAAGACTAGAGACTTGGCTTCTTACCATAGATGTTCAATTGGGCCTTAGGTGCTAAATTCTTGAGCTAGATGATCAAATCTCCAAAGTTTCTTCTCTCCTAGCAATTCCTCTTGTTTGAGTTCAATTCTCAAGCCTAGGACCCAAATCTTCCTACTCTCTCTCTCTCTCTCTCTCTCTCTCACGTTTGAGCATCTTTTAAGGAGAATAGAGGTATAGAGTTAAACTAGTGGGGTCAATATAATGCCTCACTAGGTGATAGATAAACAAAGTTAATCAAATGGCATTAAATTAATCTAATTTAATCATTCCGAACCGAATTTTAATTAAACCTACCATAAAATTCTGTAAATCCTAATTAACATATAAATCAAGTCAATTTCTGAATCGGTTGCCGATAAGGCTTTCAATTCGCAAATCGAAATCAAAACATGAACAGATTTTTCTACATCAAACAGAAAAAAATGCATTTAAAGCAACACACTCATGTAATTAATTTAGGATTCCGTTTTAATCATTTACTTAGCATGCTTAATCATGAATTAGCATTAATCATGAGTCGGGGTTGTCACTGAACTTGTGGGGAGAAACAACACTTTCTGCTAATTATATTTCAAACACCTTATGAATTGTAGCATGGAAGGGTACCATCCTACAAATACTTAAAAGTGTGGGGGTGTTTAGCTAAAGTGGCTATTCCTAGTCCTAAAAAGACTAAGATAGGTCCTAAAACTATTGATTGCATTTTCATTGGTTATGCCAAGAATAGTAGTGCATATCGATTTTTGATTCATAAATCAGAACATTCCAAAATGCATGTAAATACTACTATTGAATCTCGAAATGCGTCTTTCTTTGAACATATTCTTCCAAATAAGATTGGACAAGAGACTAGTAATAATAAAAGATCTTATGATATTATTACTAGTCATGATCAAGAACAATATCAAGAACAATAGCTAGACATAGGTCAAATTGATGAAGAGGAACTTAGGCGTAGTAAACATGCTAGAACCTTAAAATCTTTTGATCCAGATTTTCTAACATTTTTGTTAGAAAATAAGCCTTTAACTTTAAAGAGACTATGTCCAGTTCTGAAGCTCTTTTATGGAAAGAAGCTGTAAATAGTGAAGTTGAATCCATCCTGCAAAATCACACTTAGGAATTGGTGGATTTGCCACCAGGTTGTTAACCTCTTGGATACAAGTGGATTTTGAAGAGAAAAATGAAAGCGGATGGATCAATTGACAAATACAAGGCAAGACTTGTGGTCAAAGATTTTAGACAAAAGGAAGGTTTTGATTATTTTGACGCATACTTACCGGTTACCAGTATAACATCCATTAGAATGCTAATTGCCATTGCATCTTTGTACAATCTAGAAATTCATCAAATGGATGTGAAAATCGCTTTCTTAAATGGTGAGTTAGATGAAGAAATTTACATGGAACAATCATAAGGATTTTCTGTTCTAGGAAAAAAAGAAGAAGGCAATGATGTCAAATGAATTTAAAATTAATGAGCGTGACAAATGTGTTTATATTAAAAACATAGACAAAGGTTATGTCATTGTATATCTTTATGTGGATGATATGCTCATCATAGGTAATAATAATGACATGATTAAAACTATCAAGAAAATGTTGAATAAAAATCTTGATATAAAGGACATGGGGATTGCTGATGTAATTCTTGGTATGAAAATTACCAAAACATCAGAAGGTTATGCTTTATCACAATATCATTACATTGAAAAAATACTTGACAAATTCAGCAAAGATGATGATCATCTTGTTAGAATACATGTGGATGTTAATTTGTTTCTTTCTAAGAATGTACATGAAAGTATTTCTCAATTAGAGTATGCCCAAATTATTGGAAGCTTAATGTACTTGATGAACTGCACTCACCCAGATATAGCTTATGCAGTCAGTAAATTAAGTAGATATATGAGTAATCCAAGTGTAGAACACTGAAAAGCAATTATAAAGGTTCTAAGATACCTCAGATTTACTTGTAACATTGGGCTATCCAGTATTTGAAGGATATTGTGATGCAAATTGGATGTCGGATACTAGAGACTCAAAATCCACCAGTGGGTATATATTTACTCTTGGTGGGTGTAACAAGCCCGCGGGGGACCTCGCTACAGCTCGGACTCGACTTTGTAGTCACGGTTCTAAATCTGAACCAAAGAGTCCAAATCCGGCAAATCGTTTTAAGAAAACAGATTTTTGAAAGAAGTGCCAAACATGGACTGCTTTGCCAGATACAGAGTCGCCACCTAAATATTTTATTTTGGGAAATTTAGGAAACCCTGACTCGCAAAGAATCTTATAGTGTCCGTCATCACCAAAGCTGCCTCAACCTTGGAACTTTGGTACGAGAGGGACAGGTCATGAATTGAGCACCCCCGCTCACCCGATCAAAGATCAGCCTTTACTAATCATGATACAATTTTTTGAAAACATTGTTATGTTCTTATTCCGGTATTAGCCTAGGTTACTATTGATGCTCGCAGATATAAATATAGACTGGTGTCCGAATTGGAACAAATACATTTCCCATGCTTGTTTATTTGAAAATGGTTTTGATGGTGCTACCCCGCAGGTAGGCTAAGAACACGGATTTGCCACCCTCAGGTGGGCTTTTGGAAAGATGTTTTGCCACTATCTAGTGGGCTTAAAACAAACATTTGATGAATTGTCCTTAATTCAAGTAACCAACCTTCAGCCACAGGCAATTCAGGCAAGATATTTCACATAAGCACATAGCCTCATGGTAAGCTGGCATTCATGGCAGTCCTCACACACATGTAAGGATGCTAAACAATAAAACTTACCGAGTACTGCCAGCCAAAATAAGGAATTTATTAGAAATCATGCATGATCCTAAGTGTACAGAAATGCCTAATGCAACACATGCGAAAATGCAATTATAGCAGGCTCGGCTATTCTAAAATGGCATATGGAATGCTACAGCTAACATGTATTCAACTTTGAAATTGAGAGTACAATGCAGTTAGTATGATGCGTCGAGCCCGGTGCATGCAATACAGATGAATGAATGCAAAACATGCTGTCATACTGTATGCTAATTTAAAAATGCCCTAATCTAACCATCAAAAGTGGATAAATAAAAGGGAGAAAGACGTGGGGTTGGAAAACATACAACACACACACACACACTTATTACAGTTGTGGCCCTCGCACAGAGGGTCCGAATAAATATACAGTCCCAAATAAAAGAATATTACAGTCCAAATATTATAGTTCGAATATGTACAAATTCCTAATTAATTTACAAATTAACTAAGAAAGCAAATAAAACTGGCATGCAAGCTAGGGACTGCCTTGCTTCTGGTGGATGATGCATGTCCGGACTGTCTTGCGCAGAAATCCACCGGAATGCCCCAATTAGCCTCTGTTTACACCTGTTATTCTTGAAAAGCGTGCCAAGTCCCGGAAAGTTGCTGATTCCTGGTTTTGCTGCAACAGAGAGCAGGAAAGGGGCATAGCAATGTATTTGCACAAATATATGCATGTCTCGATCCTCGTGCCACCAATCACGCATACCGAGGCATGATGGCAGAGGAGTCGAAATGCACAACTCAATATAGGATGAATGCACATGAAAACACAGCTAAAACCTAACTCCATCATGGACAATCCGGAGTGTCGGTGACTGGGGGAATTGAGACACATTCCGTCACTCGAAGTACGAAATGTACCTCGTTTCCCGGGCCCGGGCTAACTCCTATCCCGAACACGATGCAATATGCATGAGTACGAAACGTACCTCGTTTCCCGTGCCCGGGCTAACTCCTATTCCGGACACAATGTAATATGCATGATATGCATGAAATGCAACTAAGATATAATCCTAACATACACAATGCTATGGAAATGAGGTGCCTCGAAATGCGTGCGTGCAGGCACGCAAATCGAGAAAATGGCAGAATGCAATGAAAATGAGAGGCCTCGAAATACGTGCACACGGGCGCGCAAACCGAAAAAACAGGAGAATGCTATGAAAATGAGGTGCCTCGAAATATGTGCACGCGGGCACGCAAATCGAGGCAATGATATGTGTCTCGAAATACGTGCACGCGGGCACGCAAACCGAGGCAATGATATGTGTCTCGAAATACATGCACGCGGGCACGCAAACCGAGACAATGATACGTGTCTCGAAATACGTGCACGCGGGCACGCAAACCGAGGCAATGATATGTGTCTCGAAATACGTACACGCAGGCACGCAAACCGAGACAATAATATGTGTCTCGAAATATGTGCACGCGGGCACGCAAACCGAGGCAATGATACGTGTCTCGAAATACGTACACGCGGGCACGCAAACCGAGGCGATGGTATATGCAATGCAATGTAGCTAAAATGGCATGGAAAATGCAACATGAACTTATACTAACATGAGAGAGCCTCAGCCACACCCATATAAGAGGCCGATTGATGAAAATGAAGTGCCTCGAAATGCGTGCACACGGGCACGCAAACCGAAGCAATGGCATACACAATGCGAATGACATGGAAACATGATATGGGCTTATACCAACATGAGTGAGCCTCAGCCACACTCACATGGGATGCCGTTGGATAAAAATGAAGTGCCTCGAAATGCGTGCACACGGGCACGCAAACCGAGGCAATGGCATACACAATGCGAATGACATGGAAACATGATATGGGCTTATACCAACATGAGTGAGCCTCAGCCACACTCACATAGGATGCCGGCGGATAAAAATGAAGTGCCTCAAAATGCGTGCACACGGGCACGCAAATCGAGAAAATGCATGAATGCAATGAAAATGAGACGCCTTGAAATACGTGCACACGGGCACACAAACCGAGGCAATAATA